>JAQIWG010002611.1:0-19894 GCA_034695025.1 Chamaedrilus cognettii | reverse complement strand
AAAAGTGTCCAATCCTGACCAGTTTTTAGTCTTCAATTGTAAACTCTCCCACTTACTTTGGCTGATAGTATCAGAAGTCTTACACAGATTACCACATTTCAGTACACATTCATAAGACATTTTTTGGTTTATTTTAAATCCATTCAATGCAGTAGTCATTCACTTTTGATCGTCACTTATTGCCAAACACCTAAAACAATACAAAATATATACAAAAGCTCTCTGGAGCATGACGAGGAAATACATTCTACATTGCACTGCGAGATATTAATTTGTCATCTATGCCCTAGAAGTTGTATCATTTTTGCCACTTCCATGATCGTTGAGAACTAAGGTACTTTTGTCACCTACCACAATAATTGATCTTTCTTGACCTCTGAGATGACCTTGGTTGGTGCTCTTACTTGTAATCTTATCATCATTATCTCAACTTTACATGAACAAAGCATTTATTTGTGCTAAATAGGAAGGTTTACGACGATTTTGAAAAAAATAACTTTTCCGAGCTAAAAATCGGCCGCCATCTTGGATTTGAAGGTCATAGGTACCTCTAATCATCAGAACGACATCAAAAATGAATTCTTCGACCCCAAAAACCCTAAAATTCATATATTATGCAGCACTGTATTCCAAACCGTGGCAAAGATAATTTCCAACATGGTGATTGGCGGCCATTTTGAATTTGTGCCTCTCCCGGAGTTAGCTCACACTCTCGCGAGGGGCATGGGGGCTAAACTTTTTTCATAGAAGACAAATCCATTGAGAAACAAACCTTCGCTTTCAACGGTCACGGAAGTGCCATAAATGACCCAACTGCAATGGATATGTGCATTTTTTAATTTTACAGTGCTATAGTAGCCAAGTGGGCATTATAGCACTCTCATATTCTAGGCTACATGTGTTTCAAGAGTTTCTACCAGCATCGATTGAGAGGGTTATAGATTCTAATTACTATGGTTTTTTAATAGCGTGGTCTAATGTGGTCTAATAAAAAACTTAGGTCTAATCAATTCCTCTTCTGGAGCCAGATCTTATGCTTAAGATTTTTCGCCTCTACAATTCTATTGGTTGGTTTCAACATTTTGAATTTTTTTTTTCGCAGTACGTGATTGCAATGATTTGTGATTGTATCAGATTTAACGAGATCACAATGCTATTATGATCTCGTTAAAAAAAAACTCAATTTGCGTTTTGGTGCTTATCTTTATTTTTAATCTTCCAACGTTTCTAATACTGCTATTACAGTGTAGGCCTATGCCCGTGGTCAAGGACCGTACCCGCCATATTTTAGAAATGAACCTTATCTTCAATTGCATAGGAGGATGCTCCCGAAACGAAAATTTAAATCTGGGGATATTTTGGGATATTTTTAAATCTATTGATATCTTGGGATATTTTAACGGACACTCGTCTCAGCATTAACAGACTGCGATTTAATGATTACTGATTCAAACTGTTATAGCCTTTGTAACATCGCCTAACGTTTTAGCTTTAGGAAAATTTCGTGGGCCTAGTCATAAATAGTATTATTGTACGATTATTTTGTTTGTTGTATAACATTATCCAAAACCACCCACCCACTCCATATAACGCCTCGCAACAAAATCGCTTACCACCCACCCACCTTAAAGCGTTATCTAATTTGTGAACTGCCCCTTACTGTGTTTAATGTGTGTTACTGTGCAAAACTGCTTGCATGACTTGTACAGTATCTGTTTCAATTCATTGATGGTATAAACATTTGGATTGACCAGGAGAGCCCTTGCACTAGTTGGTTTGCTGTAGATACACGTAACTTCCATAATAAATAGATCGCCAAATATGATTACGACTAAAACACCTAGCCTTAAACCACGAGACCAGAATATCTGAAACTTCTAATCACTAATCCAAAATAACTACTAGATACTCACAATTGTTTCACAATTAAAAAATTAATAATTCTTTCATCACATTATAGTAACACAAATGTCAATGCAATCATAAAAATGCATTATCCAAAAGTCAATCCGCTTAAAAGAAATAGAGCTTGAACAAGTGATTCAGATCTTGTTTAAATGTGATTAAAATAAGATCTACTGACAAACTAGATAAATGGGTAAACTGTGCGTTTTAAAATATGTTGCGAAGTCACACCTCTGCCAAGACTAGCAGTAAGTTTTCAAAATGCAAAGAGTTAAAAGTTTTCCTTTATTTCATCCACTTACATAATAATGCTTTATGATCAAGGACAATTAAATGAAGGCTAAATTGAGTTTAGGCAAGGGTGCAACAGATCTTTTGTACGGATCAACATTTTTCTATAATTGTTGAGTAATGTGTCTACAGTAATGCACATTTTCAATGTTTTGTAGATTTCATGTGACAATAATTTGACAGCCGTTGGCTTGCATACAACTAGCTTAAGTTCAGTTCGTTGCCAATACAACGGAGCTTCTCAAAAATGTTGCGTAATACACAGCGCCCTAGAAACGATTTTTGATCACGACACGGCTCCATAAGTCGGCCTGTTTAAAGTAAGGCAAGTGGAAAAAATGTAAATCATAATAATTTGATTCAACTTCTCCCTGATTCTCTCTGTAGACCTAATTGATATAAACTATTCTACAGAATGATAAAGTGTCAGGAACTAATGTATAACAAATGAACCCACCATACACATAACAAGGACATGTGTACAAAAGGTCTAGCTTCGAGTTTTTTTGCAGATGAAAAATTCTGGATCAGCTTTGAAAGTGCATTCCTTTTCTGCCAAAACATTCTAATCTTAACCACAAAAGATCCGTAACACTGAATACACGACATAAAGAGAAATTTAAATATAGCATACAATACAATCAGATCGATCATAGGGTCCTCGATGATGTCTTTTGACGCTGAACATGGGCTATAACGCTGTTATATGGGCTATAAGCCCATTAATATAGTTAATTATTGTATCTAGTGAAGCATAATCTATGAAGCTGGCTTGGAGTGTTAATTATATATCTTTAAACTATAGAATTCTAACATTCAACCTACTAAAGCGATAAGATCAACAGATGTCAACAGCTCTATTGCGTAAGCATTACAAAAATGACAAGTGACTGAAATAAACTATCGGGTGCTGTAAAACTTGAAATTTTTGCACCGCATGTTATTTTCGCGATATTTCCTCTTAGAAAATTAGCTGAACTTAACTTTCTCGTTTTTGAGGACTGCCCATTTATATATAGTTCATTATACATGGTGATTGAGGAAAACAGGAACCAGTAGATCTCATCATTAAGCCTATTACTCAAACAACTGCCAACCATAAACCATATATAGTTATAAAAAACTAATTAATAGTTTATGCAGCGCTATTTTCAAGCATGCAATTGCGAGAGTTTTATCGATTCTCAAATAAAATACGCCTAAATGTTGCGCACGCCAAAATTTCATGTTCTACAGTAAAACTAAATTGAAATTACTGGTAGACATTTAAGCAAACTTATTACAGCAATTATTACGTTGAGCTAAATTTACAATTGAACATAGCTACAAAACCCTTTTTCAAATTTCGGGCTTAAATATAGAATATCAAAAGATATTCTTTTGATCATTAAGCTTAATTTTTATGCTGTCTATACATGACAAAAATTTATTAATATAGGCCCTACACCGTGGCTCAAAAGTAAAGAACCCAACGAATTTCTTGAATAACTACGGAAGGCAATAAGCGTTGTGAATGAAATTTTTACCACATTAACTTGGATCACTGCTTCATATTTCTGTCAATTTTTGTTGCATTTCATCAGGCGGTTAAGAAGATACGAGTAATCACAGTTGACCTACAAAACAGCGCATCAATCACGCTGGGAAACTGCTTAATTGCTATTTGCATCAACAATTTGATGGTAACGATCTCTTTTATATTCAAATTCACTAATTGTTAGCAATCCAGGAATGTACATTTCATGTTTCAACAAGATTTGATTCCAAAATGCACAAAAAACGATTGAAGAGCATCGTATAAAAGAAGCATGACAAAAACCGCTGGGCATCAAAGTGGCGCGCTGTCAATTACCACAATTTAGCAGCATGGTGCTTGTTACCAAAACTCGTCAGAAAAAAATCAAAGTCGAGCACCTGAAGCATGGAATAACCAAAAGTTTGTTTAAATTTGGACATTCTGTAGTTATCACAAAGATAAGCAGCAGCGTGAACAATTATTAGCTTGCACAAGAGGTGAAAACTGCAATTAAGCAGTTTCCCAGCTTGGTTGACGCATTTTTTGTAGATCAACATTGACTACTTGTATCTTTTTAACCGCTGCATGAAATTCAACAAAAATTGGCAGAAATATGAAGCAATGATCCGAGTTAGTATGGTCAAAATATCATGGACTTGGCTTATTGTATGCGGGAAATGCTTATTCAAGAAATTTGTTGGGACCTTTACTTTTGAACCAAGGTGTATATGTACGGTTGAACTTATTTTACCAAAAAGCCCAAACACACTCAATAGAATAAAGAATAAAGACAACTAAAACACAGTAAAACAGATCGTACAAGAAAGATCAAGCAATTAAAGCCATGGCAATTTAACAATATCATTTGAACATCGTTATTATCATATAGCTACAACAGAACAAACCAATGTAAAATATTGTTTTTGAAGTGACTCCACTAAACCACCATACGATTTACAAAATTAACGGCGGGTGGAAATCTATATTTGACTAATAAATCTTGAGTTCACTTGTCCAAATTTGAAGGATAGAAAGTTCATGTGCAGATTCTTAGACCTCACTAAACTATAGAGAAAATGTAATCTTCTGATATGTATCGTGTAATCCGTTGAAAAAATATCACAATGAAATTGACAATGGTGAAAAATAGTTTTTCAAATGTTAAGAATATTTGATCAAAGTTAGCAGTATTAGAAAATTAAAAATTTAGGATGCAACATATTCCACATTGAAGCAGATCACAGTAAAACAATAATAAAATCAACAATGACACTTTTCTTAAAAGCATATTTTCGAATTACAATAATTAATGCTTGCATTTTAACGATACAAAAAATTAATTTACAGCTGAAATGACACCGTTTAGAACATACGCTCAACATGTATGTTCTACCGTACACGGTACTACGTACTACGTACTACCGTACACTGTGTTTGAAAAACGAGTTGCAAAATGCATGGCTGTAACTTGGTAAATATTAACCGATAAAAAAAAAGTAAACGGTAACAAAATTTGCAACAAAATTCATATATAACTTCCATAAACATCCAACTCATATTGCCGCTGCTAAAAATGAAGGATAAAAATAGTAGATTCTTTGAGATCAAAAGCAATATTCACGTCAGTTTTCACAAATATATATATATTTCACTGAAATTTCATATAAAGAAAACTGCACACAATTACAAAGCAATTTTATATGGTTGAAGATCAAGTAGACTGCAGCTGCTGTTGCGCTCGTGAGCAACGTTCAGTTCAATTTTAGTGTCACGATGCGCGCGTTAAGTGTATGAAGCTGGGCTGCACTAACTGGTATTTCTTGAGCATTATTGCACCGACAAAATTTGTGAAAATTGGTTAATGTTTGATTGAGTTAGAGCTATATGTTGTGTGTATCTGTTTTTTAAACACTGTATATAGAACGATCGCTAATTGCTGAAGCTCACAATTAGAAAAAATTGAACAATAAAAGCAAATAAGAGCAAACAACCAATTCAATGATCTAACACTTCTTATACAGAAAACAATTATGGGCATATAGCATACTTGCATCATGCTTCTAAAATATTTCGTTAAGGTATGTCAAAACTTGGCCTGCTTCTCGACAATCAACTGGGTTAACAACTGCTTATACTTCATTATGGTTTCATAAATATGGCAGTGAACATCATAAAGCATTAAGATGTATTTTACATTCTGCTTAAAGCAATGTTAAATGAATAAAAATTATCTTAAATTTCATTTGCAATAATTTTGAGAAAACTAATTTTAAAATAAAATTAAAACACTTTCAGCAAAAAGACCACATCAAAAAGACCACACCCAAGTCATCACAATTTTTTTTCGCTGCCGTTTTGGCTCAAGATCTCAAGAATACTACAATTAGTACTCCGAGACATTTTATTTTTCAAACATTATATGCACGCAAATATCCCCAAAAAACCATCAAAGAGTGCAATCATTACATTTAGAGCATGATAACTCAACAATCCTTGTCAGAGATTGTTGTATAACAATCTGATTTGTTAGAGCGCATACTCATTACAAAAATATTTCACACATTTACTAAGCATTTCAAGTGATGCATTCAACAGATTATAAAATCCTGATATGTTTCACGCGCAAGAAGATCAGCAACATGGCAGTAGTACAACCATTGTAACTTGTGATGATAGATGCAAAGTTGAAGCTGGAGCTAGAGAAGCAAGACGTAAGAAAAGTTTTAGATGCGTTAAATTCGTTTCTCAGCAAGCATAATCACACAGGATATGACATAAAAACATTTCCGTTCAGGCCAATCAATTCAATTGAATGACCAAATCTCTGACAGACTACGAGAGGAATATTCCCAAAATCAAAACCACTGCAGCAGAATCATTCATATTCTTGTCAGTATATTTTTATCTGAACAAAAATTCCGAATATTTATACAAATGAATTCTTATTTTTATATAAATTATGCGGTAATCGGCTTCATTGCCTCAAAAATATTTCTTCCTACAAATTCTCTCTTGAATACTTTTAGTTCGTTTTAGTACATTACATTTATAAGCATTCAGCCGGTGCCCCAATCATCTCGAATTCAACCGGCTTTCGTTACAAGCAGCAGCAATATATGAACATAATAATTATATAGCAACAAGCATATACTGTTAGATAATTATCTTTTAAAATAAAATATCAATGGCTCATAGCAGACACTTACAACTTGCTATATTACTACTTTCAAACTTTTCGGAGGTTGTTAAGAGCAAATTCAGTCATTCAATAAGTGGTAACTTTAAGCACCAATACAGCTAACCATCGGTACTTTAAATACATCAGCTGAGAATCATTGAAATACATCATATTAGCAGCAACTTCATTAGTTAAAATAAATAATTCGGCATTGATTCACCATGCAAAGGTTAACATACAACAAATTTGTTCCGTTATTTCGCAATTCACGCAGATCTCAAAGTAAATCATTGTACTTCATCAACTTTCTTCAGACTGCGATTGCGCAGACTGCCAAGGCCGAGGAAGCGTCGTGGGGGGGCGATTGGGGGGGCCCCGGAGCGTGCGATGCCCGACTGGCACATGCGCACGCGCAGCTCTACACCGGACGTATCCAGACTTAGCCAGCGTGTTGTTTCTGCTCCATCGTCTAAACACATGAGCACTATGTCATCAACTGTCTCTCTTCTAAAACAGCTGCATGAGCTCCATGCAGAAACTCAGCAGAACTTTGACGCGCTCACCGAGACTACTACTCACAGACTGAATATGGTTCATGAGCAAAGCAAAGCATTAGCATCAATCTGCTTCTGCTTCTTCTTCAACAATACACAATTGAAAAAGGACTAGTATGGGAGCCAAAGGCAAACATTCTGAACATCTGACAAGATATTTCTTAGCAGAAAATTTGTTTGAAATGTGTACAATTGTGAGAAAACTGTGAATTTGGCCACTTCATGTCAAGAAATGGACTAAATACATCATTCTCAGTGTACTACGACAACATCATAATGATGTTCGAGAAAACAATAAATTTATGCAATTAGTCGCTAATTTTGTTGACTTTCTAAATGAATGAATGAATAAAATTAGAAAATCAGTTAACATTTTGTCAAGATATTGTCATGTGCATGATGCCTTGATTTTTAAATCACGGTTATTTTGAAATTACAATGTAGCAATGATATAAGAAAATTATTACATCACCAAATTTTGATATAGAATGTTAGAGAACTGACTAAACATGTAACCAGTCAAATGCTACAGAAATTTAAAACTTGATGGTAGAACAGTACCCGTGCAAAAACGATGTGCGTGTCGGCTGTCATGCGTAGCTAAATACAAATTAGAAAATTTGTGATAGGTTCAAACCCACGTTCAAATTCCAGGCAAATTGCTATAATAGGCCTATGGAAACAGAACATATGTTCTGAAAAAAAGTCAATTAAAAGACGATACTGAGGCAAAGTTATATGCTTGCTTATCGGAGCATGCAATCAAAATTGAAGTTTGAACTCACCGCCCAGCAATTCTTGAAGAGAGAATGCACACATAGCGACGTGTGTGAAGTGTCCCGACTTCACATCAAATACAATCTTAGCGGTTCGCCTTACGCCATAACCGTGATCAACCTGAACAACGACAAAAGCCTTGATTTCTCCGATTGATCTCCATTATTCACAGTAGGCAGTCTTCAAGAAAAAATATATACAGATTTTGCACTTCACTATCTAAACAAATAAACATTCAACCATTTTCATACACTGTATGTTTTAAAGATTGTAAAGTCAATTGAAAATGCAAAAAGTAATTCTTTGTCCTATCAGCTGCTTTCTTGAAGGAATGACTAATTAACAACATTTGAATGGTAGCGAAGGTCATGGTTTAAAGGTCTTCGAACGGTGCTGAAAAGGTAAGGGTCTGACTATAACCAACTGAATGTCAGTAACATTGGAGAGTGACTCAGTATTACCGCGGTAGCCATGGGATTACAGTGGTAGCCACGGCAATACCGTGGTGATAGGGATAAAATTAAGTTTGTGAACTTCTTTAAAGTTCAGAACAAAAAAGTGTCACACACTGATGCAAATTTCGTACAAAGTGGATTATTAGCTTAAAAAAATCGCGATTTAAGCCAAAGTACATGAAATGGCCCCGACAGGCTCCCTTAATATTTAATATTTAGCACAAAATTTCGACTGACAAAACTCTCGTCAATATAAAAAATGTTTTCCCTCTTTATTGCATTACATGTCTTCTAGTTAATCTCTAGGAAAGCGCCACATATCCATAAAAAAGAAGCTAGTATAAATAATAATAAATAAAGGTACTGAGGAGAAACTACGCATCATATGTCTATCGACGCATGTCGTAAGAAGTTTTTGATTTTCTAAATTGGGTACCGGTACATTTGGCTGGCACACCCTGTACATACAGGGCACACTTAACAAAGGGCATGAATAAATTAACATTCTGCACATGAACACCGTCCTTAGGCTGGCTAAACTTCCCTTCACACCATTGTATACACCCCCTATATATCAGAGAAAGATATTTTTGTATTTAATTGAATTTCTGTCAACATCCTTTCGCCCAAACCCGCAATGCCAGAACATTTCTACCTCAAAGTCGACCCGGTGCATAGCAGAGGGGAGAAAGGTTGGTGACTTGGCGATGACCTGCCCCGAGGGCGCCTTCTTGGCCCCGGCATCAGTCCGACTGTCAGTCATCAAAAACAATTCAACATTAGACAATATAACAACTACGCACGACTTATTTCAAGGCTGTACTTTTTAGTTATGCATCTTTATCACGAATGCATCACAATCTATTATAAAGAACATCGTTTTTTATCATTCATTATGATTTAAAATAACAACGATTACTTTGATGAATTTTTATCAACGATATAAGGGTAACGAGTTCATTAAATATACAGTTATAATATATATGCAAGACAGAGGAAGAGAAAAATAGATATAAGACTTTAAACAACAATGTTTCATAGAGTAACGGATAGAGCAAGGAAGACGTGGTAGACTAGGGAGTGTGAAGAATTGCAGATGAAATAAATAAGCAGATCTGATCTGATGCATGAAATGGTAAAGAAAAGAAAAGACAAAACAGACAAGCTAACAAAAACAGTGGTATAAAAGATGAATCGAGGGAGATATTGACCAATCAAGAAGAAATAAAGTGTAGGATAGATGAAAAAGATATGCGAAGATATTGTATGATAAAGTGGGGCAACCAAATCTCGAAGATATAGAAATGACGAAGAAAATGAATATTGCAGAGGATAACAAAGGACCCGAGATACTAGAAAGTGAGATATTGGCAGCTATCAAGGACATGAAGAACAACAAGGCCGAAGGGGTGGATGAAATAGAAGGAAGTGGCCGCAGGGGCGCCAAAATTCTGGAAAGGCTTAGGACAGGGGTTTTCAAAGTGCTGACCGCGGGACAAAAGTGACCCTCCTGACTTTTTATGTGTCCCGCAGAAGTGTTGCTGAAAGGGCCACCTTCGCCTGTGGACCCCCTGCTGAAAGGGCCACTTTCGCCCGCGGACCCCCTGCTGAAAGGGCCACTTTCGCCCGCGGACCCCCTGCTGAAAGGGCCACTGTGGCCCACAGGGATGTTGGTAGGCTTTGTGTTTTGGTTAGTTGGCTTTTTGGGGCATATGTCAAACATTAACTGATTAGTCTTGGTGGCCTCGATGGGGAGCGAGCAACAGATCGACTTGAGTCGGCGGAGCTGATAGAAACATCCGCTGATTGTCTTGCTGAAATGGAAGGACATGGATAAGTCACTGTATAGTGTGACGCCCAGCAGCTGATCCTTGGACTGGCTATATGGACAAAAGATCGATAATAAGGGGCGTCATGTCGATATGGTATGGCATACGACTGGTGACGCATCACAAAATCTTGATTAGTAAGCTACTCTAAAGCAAGCAATATGCAATATGCAGTTAGCATTACCTAACAAGCCTGACTTTGCAGTAGATGTGAAGGTTGAGGTCAAGGTGACCACGTATCTCTAGCAGCTGACCGCTGACTCCATAGTAGCAGTCAGTACTTGTAGTTAGACCGTACACTGTTCACAGAAACATTACAGCATACAGCTCGCTTAGGCTAAATTAGCTGTGGCTGGTCGAAATAAGTGTAGCAGTTAATCGTTTATATCCTGCTTGGTTCCAAGCTTTCATCTGTGATTTTTTAAATCGGTGGCTGAACGACCACCGGCCTATGAGAGACAAGTAGCATGGCAATATAGCGTAATTGATACGCTTATCATTTTGGTGCGATGCAAGGAAGGTGCAAAGCAACTAGATGCACTTCATTGCTTTGTTCATATCCTTTTGGTTCACACTATTTGTTGAACTAGGGGTTCTGGACTGTTTCAGGGGTTCAAAAATGGCAAGATTGCTCAATGAGGAAGCACGGTGACATATCTCTGAGGTTGACTGAGCATTGCAAGCTACTTTTGTAAACTTTCCAATATGAAAAACAGCATTCAAATCTAGTCACACAACTGCAAGTTGCCGTTGTAATATGTGTGACCAGAGTAAAATGGAATTTTTCCGTCAAACTAAAATACTTCACGGCAAACTGTGCAGGACTACACGTATCTTTGACCTCATTATGCAACTGGCGTAAGCAGAATTTGTTCGATAGCAATGATGGCCACCATGACCAGTTGCCTCTGCAGAAAATGAAAAAGTGACAAAGGATATGAAAGTAGTAGCCTGTTGATTCGTGCTAATTAATGCACAATTGCACACGTTACAAAATTGTAGCACCAAACTGACAATTTAAATATTAGGCCCCAAAAATACAAACCCAAAATCCCAAGTTCACTCACGCATCCCTTAACCCATCCAGTCCTTGGTCGTTGAGGTGCCACTCGAGCTGATCACAAACTATCGTTCTCTATTGCTCCCCATGCTCAGTGTCGCACAGCAACTCCTGGTGTGAGCTTGCAGTCCAGGGGCTTCATTCAGGCAGCGATCTTATGACAATCTTAGTCTTAAGATTGTCTTAAGAGAATCTTATGAAAATCTTATCTTTTTATTGGAAACTCCGCTCAGTCGCGCGTGAACCGAATGGTGACGTCAGAGCGGTCCGCGATTGGATTCAATTTGTTTTAAATTTAAGTTACGAAAAAATTTCAGAAATCTTAAGAAATGTACGTGAATCCCTGGCTCTAATGATTTCTTGGTCTACCAGTTCATTGCTTCCCATTGACAGTGCCCACCTTGTGCTTGAGATGCTTCTTTCTGCTTACGTCCCCAAAATTTGTCCTTCTTCTTACTGTTGGTAGTTGTCTATCTCTTTCAGTTTGTCCCGTTCTGTTAAAAATTCTTATCCATACCTCTTTGTTAGTTTTCAATATCTCTATTTCATCGCAAGTGATAGTTACGAACAATAATACAAATTTGATGTATGGTCTATGGTATATTTAGTAAGCATCTGATACTTGTACATTTATCTTCGTTTTGTCCTCTGCCCGGAGTATCTATATTTCATATCCGTATAAAAAAATAGAGTGAATCAATGCTTGCAGGAATCTCGTTTTTACTCCACCCGACCACCACACCCAGACCCAAGTCCAAATCCAAAGAAACCCTGGGGCCCCTTTTTATCTTGGGCCCGGTCTTGTTCATTCCCAGTTACTAGCCGCGATGCATTGGTAATTCGCCAAACAACGCTTCAGGCTCTTGGGGCCCAAAGAGCCATTTTGGGTCGATTTTGGGGATGGTGTGCACCCACATTGAAAATAATTGTAGTAAAGTAATAAATGAGTTAACTTAATCTCAGTAAGTAGCTTAATCTTAATCTTGTCTTCCATATCTATCCTTATATAGACGTATATTATTACACCAAATAAAAGTTATGTTCCGTAACGAACGTGAAAATGGATTTTTCTGTTAACGAAAGATTGAGACAATGGAATCTCATCTTGCATCATTAATTAGCCGATGGGGCATTTGCTTAACAAAGTTGCTTCTATAGATCTCTCTCTGTTACCTGATGCCGGAATTTTTTCAACCCATCTTGCAAAAATTTCATGTTGATATCTTCAAATGTGTGAATGCATTATGGCAGACAAACGTACACACCAACACACGCACGCAAATCCTCATCTACATATATAGATTTTCCAAAGTAAAGCCATCCGCATTAATTTACCTGAAGATGCCTTCATCATTCTGCAATAAAAAAAACAGCCAATATACAGACTTTCAGCTCTAAACCATAATATAAACGTATTTACGCGCCAGACAAAATCAATAATCTATCATAGATTCCCGTATAATACACCTACAAAAAGGGCAAGACAAAAAGAAACAATCCTACGAGAAGAAACTAAAACTTGCTTGAAGCTCGTCCAATTGGCGCAATAACCCCAGTGCCATGTTGATTCTTGACTATTTTTTGTACCGGGTCGCCCTAGGTCTAGAACCTAGCTTGAAATGACAGTAGGACGCACGTGTTGCTGGCATTCTGTCCATTCCTCATGGGTGAGGGATCGTTGAGTTGTGCCTCAGAGGCCGTCCTTCGCAGAGCGGTAACCCGCTCAAACTCCAGGCCATCGCTCATGTTTCTTCGTCTTTCATTCTGCAAACACTATGTGATTTAAATCCTGCTAAAAATGTAAGTAAATGTATGTAAGTTTTTACAAGATGGATGCCCTTCCTGCCGCCCAACCTGCCCAATGTTGGCAGCAGGGGTAGGGCTGCAGACAGAGTTTAAGTCATATCCGGGACCTTAAGCTAACTATCACATAAAACTCCTCTATCAACTATCTCATGAGATCTCGCACGTACTAGTTTCACACTCACAATTATCTTTCTTTTATTCAGTCACAAACCAAGCTACTGGCCCACCTCTGCCGATGGAATTCTTCAACAAACTCTGTCCCTCACATAACTTTAATACAATTAACAAGAAGTCAAGAACAAGAAAATCCCATTGTTGCTGCCATGCAACAATGGGTAATTGGGAGGTTAGATAACAAATGAAATAACATTGGGTTCTAGTGATTAATCCCTGGAAAAAGAATTGTACAGAGGATTATCATCCTTTCGAGTCCTTTAGAATTGGAGAGGGAAGGGGGCTGACTTTATCTGCAACCACCTTCGAGAATCCTTAAACCTGACAATGCACGTCAACGTTCACAAATTAATCAGTGCTACGTGGCCTTATTCAAAAAAAAAAACCTTTTTTCTAGACGTCTATTCTGATAAATGGAGGACAAAATGAATGAAGGTTTTTACACTGGGCTTGTACCCTGCAGCGGACTACAAGAGCTGGGTTTTTACGGCCAGATGCCTTTCCTGACGCCAATTAAATAATAAAGTATCTCGTACGGTGATTAGCAATTAGCAACACTTGTGTGTTTAGCAGCCTATACTGCATAAGGACCTGCAACGCCATGGTTTGCAGCTGCCGGCATCAGGACTTGATTTTGAACCTCTATCTCTGAACTTCTCGAGATTTGAGATTCAAATTTCAACTTTAAAATTAAAAAACTCCTCGCACCCGTAATTGCGAAATAATGGTGTTACAGGCCCTTACAAATTAAGGCCTATTACAAGCCAATCTAGTTCGCGAATGGACTGGCACTATATCCAATCTTCGGTTTAGCCCTCACAAAGTTTAGCCCTCACGAAGAACTCCCTCTTATAAAATAGGCGTCGTCTAACGCCTAAGACTTTGAAAAAAGGAGTAGCTTAGTGTATCTCCAACAATTTTGTCACTACCGATGAGACCTCTCGACGGGGGGCGGGTGGCGGTGGTGTTGACAGAAATTTTCAGAACCATCCTTACTAGTCATTGTCAACTTAATAGCCTTAATTAGTAACCTATGGCTCTAGCCCAATAGCTATGCAGCCTTTCCATAGGCCTACTTTACTTTACCAAAAACTTTACAGAAAGACAAAAAAATGCTTTCCATAACTATCTTACACAGGAAACTGCTACGCCACCGCATATCTAAAAGCGCAGCCCTAAGCCACGTTCAATCATTTTTAGGCTTAGCCCTATGCTTACCCCTTTCAAAATTGGCATAGTTTAGAAAAAAAAGGTTTTAGGCGTTCTACGCCCTTATACGCCCTAACCCTAACTAAACCAATTGCGGAAATGGATACCCATTACCAATGATATGCTTGTGAAAATTTCAGGAGAATGCTACGTTCCTAAATTTTGTTTCTGAAATCATCAGCTCGTTTCTGTATTTCATTCCCAATATCTTGTTGAAGGCCTTCCTGTTTGAGTTTGTTTTCAGTTCTTTTGACATCCCAGTTGCACTACGCCTATTTTAGCAGAAGCAGGCGTAACGCTAGGCATGTCTTATCACTTATCTACTTAAAATTGACCTTGTGTCATAAGGTTTAAATTTTTTTTTTTTATTAACATATTTAATGGACTAAATTAAGACATTAAAATACATTAAAATACATTAAAAGGTTGAAAAGAAGTGTCTTTTTAATATTAAGTCCACATAACAATAGGACTCTTCAGATTACCCCTGCAGACCGAGGAATAAAGAATTGGGCTGCAGCCCAGAGCTCCCCGGGCGTGTCGTAAAAGGCAACTAAAGAAAAGGGGGAGCGGTTCTGTGCCGGCTCTCTTGCACAAAACTGGACTGTATATAGCCCCTGTGTACTACACACGGTCCCTAAACTACAAAAAAACAGCAAAAAAAAACTGTGCAGATGAAACGATGATTGACAAGCTTACGCTGTCAGGGACGGGACCGGCAGAGGAGTTGGAGAGTCTGCGCAGCACCGGTGAAGAGTCATCGAGTGCAGGGCTTGGTGGCGTCGCCTGGCCAGTCACACACCACTCACATTACAGAGACTCACTACACTGACACAGAAAATAAAACAAGATAAAAATCATTTGTGTCAAGGACGTTCAAGAAGAATCCATATCGCAATGAACAAAAGACGACACATAATTTTGTACACTCCAACTTGTCAAAAAGCGGCTGCAAAAACAGCTGCCCTGTGCACGTACCATGCCCACCCTGGTAGAATGCAATCGCAACACTTGACTGTGACACTTGATTGAAGCTGCGTCGCTTTATGATTAGAGTCTGTGTTAGGGTTAGGGCTGCAATAGGGTTATCTTCTTCTTCAGAAATAGGGTGATCACGGTTAGCTTTTAGTTTTGGCTAGCCATAGTCAATGTTGTAAAAATCACATTCTAAAGTGGGCATGGTACATGCACAGGGAAGCTATTTATACTTAGCTACTTATGCAGACACTTGTGACTTGTTAGCCAATGTCTACCATTCAGAAACAAAAACACTTTAGTATATTTCGCCTTTGTCATTTTACAGCGCAAATTTGTCACTACTGCTATTGGTCACAATGTCAATGCTGCAAGCAGAGGCGGTTCCAGGAATTGTTGATGGGGGGGAGGGGTGATCGTGGGTTTCCCTCCCACTGGACAGAACTTGTGCCCAGGGGGAGGGGGAGGGGTGCTGACAGAAACTTTTGACTAAAAAATGGTATTGTAGTGCTAAATTACATGTAGTGGGGAATGCTAACTGCCTGTGGCGGGGGATGAGACACTTTTTTGCCTCATTTAGCACACATTTTACTTAGTTTTAAAAATTGTAACATGGAAAAAAAAAATCATGTGGAGTGGGATGCATCCCCTCTCATCCACAATGTAGAACCACCCCTGGCCGCAAGCAGTCTAAGTCTCAGTAGAATGAAGCCAAATATTTTACTGATATTGTGTTAGTGGAGGGGTGATTCTTTGAAGACTTGGGAGGTTCATCTGAGAATACCCTGAACTTGAGTTGAATGGACCCAGAACGAATGCGTTGAAGGGTGAACCACCCGTCATGCTAGAACCAGAAATCATCCACTGTTATGCTGCAACTACAAGGCTGCACATTTTTTTTGCTGCATTCCCCGCACATGCACGAGGCTGCAGTGAACAAAATACGTCAACAAAATAACTTCGTGCACTGAACAAAATAGCCTAGTTTTTCATGAATCACACTTTAGATGGCCCTGGAGAAAATGTCAGATAATACAGCTGAAAATCGTCTTCGTTGTCGCATCTCAGTAGGTGAGATAATGGCGCAGTGGTATATGCCCCGCCACTTGTCTCGGTCCTATACTTTCTGAACAACAATGAACAATTTTGAGCATCAGTGTCGCAGTCAACCAATGCCACAGCTTGACCAAACCCATATTCAAGCAGATATTGCTAGAACAGGTACTACGTCGCCTCCAGTCCATAGGCAGATTCAGTGAACCAAGCAGGGCCATCCTTAGCCGTGGATGGTTGTAATGTCTCCTTGGTAAGCTGAGTTTGTAAAGGTCTCCTGAACAAGCTTAGGTATAGGAGTGAGCATAGGGCATGCATCGAGCATGCCTTGCATTCCTGAAGTTATATTGGGTCGGTTGGAACAAAGGTTTCAAACGACCATCTGCTCTGTATGCAGATCGATAAATATAAAAACATCACAAACATCCTATTAATCAATCGACTGATAGCTGGAGATACCAGCTATCAGTACTAACAGGGAAAGCAGAATCTATCTCAAAAATCATACAAGATAATACTATTTGAAGGGAAAGACTTGGTCTCTAACCTGAGTGTCAGCTGCCAGCTGCTTGAGTTCTTTGAGTGTCAAGTTGAGGCAACCAAGAAAATCTTTCTGGAAGAATGCATCCCGGTCCCAAACCAGCTGACAACAGGACATACACCGGCAAAATTATCAGTATTTCATCATTCTCTTAAGAGAGCCACTAGTACTTTACTAGTAACTTCATAAGTTAATGAGAAACAAGCTAAACAAACTTAACGACATGAGATTGAACAAGATCAGCTCAGTTGCAATAGTTCACATAGGCTTACACGTGTAGGATTCTCAGGGTTAATTTTAGAAGGCGTAGTATGCCTAAAACAAGTTTCTTAAAATCATTACGCCTATTTAGAAATGGGTAAGCGTAGCGTTACGCATGAAAATGAATGATGTAGGCGTAGGTCTGAGCGTTTTTTAAGATGCAGTGGCGTAACAGCTGCTCTGGTCGGGGCCCGTGCGCCTTGCAGAGGGGTGGCGACCTTTCCCCCATCAGGCTCATCGACCCGCGGCAGGGGGAGGAACCGTCGCCACTCCTCGGACAGCCGAGAACGCCCATATGACTCCCCGGCGGGGTCGGGACAGTCGGGGCAGAGAGCCCGGGCTCAGTCATCGCCGGAAGAGACGTCGCCCCCGGGAGTGGCCAGTCCCCGACTCTGGATGAACGAGATATCTCCGAGTGGTCAGGGGCGAGGAGAGCATGCCCTGTTTACCGCTGTCTGGAAACCTTCCCCCGGGGGGCACTCCTACTTGACCATCTGATCTTGCATCATCATCTCCTTCCTCAGTACCAAAGGAGAGGGCAAGCGGTACCGCAGAGCATTGCCGAATATCGGATTGCAACTATTGAGGAAATTGGTCAACGGAGGAGGGCCCGAGACCGGGACCACCGCCCATCCGGCATGGTCGGGTGGACCGGGGACCAGCGGGATCGTGACCCATTCGCCGGAGGTGGCGTAGGGGGGCCCGATGCCTTCGTGCCGCCCCCTCGCCTGCCGGGAGATGTCGTGACCCGCGGACATCTGGAGCAGGCCCTGGCCGAGCATGGGAGGTCCCTATTGGCCGCCGTGCGGGGCTGCCTGTCGGAGATCCAGGCGGTCACCTCTCCGGCTATCCCCGTATCCACAGCGGGCCCGGACCTGCCCCCTTTGGCCGGGGCCGACGCTTAGGATCAGCTGGGTCCGTCAGTCTCCGACCTGTCTTCCGACCTCTTTGAGCTCTCCTTCCCACTGCCCGGCGCTGAACACCTCCTACCGCAAGTGTACCTCGCGGGCGACGAAGAGGGGTCACTAAGATCCCTGTTGGCAGAGTCAGGGATGGAGCTCCACAGGGGGGCCGGAGAGGTTTGGAACGAAGCGGGCGGGGACCAAGGAGTCCAGGGGGGCGTGGTACCACCATCGGGTGCGAGTGACCCGCCAGTCGCGGCTGGAGGGGAAAGACTGCTGGTGATTCCTCCGGCCTATACCGATGCTCTCCTCTCCGCCGGAGCTACGTCCCCACTCAGCATGGGACACCCGGCGGGGGGAGAGACAGTTCCTAAGGCGCCCTCACCTAACAGAGGGCATCTGGAAAGCAGTACCCAGATCGCGCCTCAGGGGAGAGGAGCAGGAACCGATTCCCCCCTACCCCGTAAGCGACCAGCGTCCGCTGTGCTGGGATCGCCAACTAGCGAGTCAAGCCCTCCAGCCCCCAAATCCGGGCGACCCGGGGGAAAGGGCGCCCCGGTTTCCCCGGGAGCGCCCCAAGAGTTTGCCCTCGACAGGCCCATGACGCCGGGTGTTTCCACGGCTGGGTTCCGCAAAGGGGACGCCTTCGGCAAGGCATTGGCTGGGGGCGCCCCTGAAACCTCCACTGGGAGCCGGCCGACCAGCAAGACATCGACGGATGGAGCCATGAAACCGCCCACTGGGGGCGGCTTAGTCAGCAAAGCCCCGACAGGGGGCGCCCTGAAACTCTCCACGGGGAGCCGGCCCACCAGCAAGACATCGACGGGTGGGGCCATGAAACCGCCCACTGGAAGCGGCTTAGTCAGCAAAGCCCCGACGGGGGGCGCCCTGAAACCCCCCACTGGGTTCCGCGAAGGGGACGCCTTCGGCAAGGCATTGGCTGGGGGCGCCCCCGAAACCTCCACTGGGAGCCGGCCGACCAGCAAGACATCGACGGATGGGGCCATGAAACCGCCCAGTGGGGGCGGCTCAGTCAGCAAGGCCCCGACGGGGGGCGCCCCAAAACCCTCCACTGGGGGTGGACCCAGCAGCAGGACCTCGACAGGGGGCGCCATGAAACCGCCCACTGGGGTCGGTTCAACCAGCAAGGCCCCTACTGGGGGCCCCGCAAAGCCGGCCACTGGTGGCGAGCCAGTCATCAATGCCCCTACCGGGGGCGCCATGGAAACGCCCCCTGGGGGCGGGTCAGCAAAGCCCCACGGGGCAACGCGATCGTAGTACCCCGGGGGTGGTGCGTGTCCGAGGTATCGTCCACAAACTCGCGTAGGCTTCCCTATGTGGCTCTCGGGCCTCAAATGGTTGACCACTCGGAGGGCCCACTTCGGGGCAGCTCCGGGTCACCGGCCGC
>JAQIWG010002610.1:0-19896 GCA_034695025.1 Chamaedrilus cognettii | reverse complement strand
AATCTCCTATGCCTAGCATGACGTCACTCAATCCGCCGATTGAGCCAACTCGAGGTTAACTCGCAATGGTGAATACCAATATTAGTTATTGAAACACGTTTACAGCAATTAATTTAAATGTATTTTTGGACTTCAGAAACTTGGATTGAAAAACTAGGCTATCCTCTCAATCCTCTCAAAAATTAACAAAGTTGTGATCAATGTTGAGCCCTTTATTAGACGTTTGGGGCCTCTTATCTATCCCCCGATTCCGTTCAAAGCCAATCAACCAGAGTTCTAACGTTATAGACGCATCGGACAGAAGACGCGCAAAATACAAAAAGTGATTGGATTACCTTTATAGCATTGGCAGCACTTCGTGTAAACACCGTTCTATTTGGCAATAAGAATTAGTTTCACTTAGAGAACCAAAATAAATGCAGTAAATTACAGTCAACAATTAGAGTCAACATGCGCCTCAGTATGAGGAAATTAGGCCTAAAGATCTTTTGGTGTCCCATGTACGAGATAGGCCATTAGCATTGAGCGACGTGTCTAGATGTATTTGCATGGAGCCTAGAGCGGCGTGTCTAGATATTAGCACAGAGCGGCGTGACTAGATTTTTGTATTGGTCAGTGCGGTGAGTGTGACCGGATTGCGGAAGTGCGCCGTGTCGGCCTTGACGGGGTTGACGAGCATGTCGTGCTGCACGGAGAGGTGCCACGCGACGCTCACTCCACTCGCCAGGGCGAGCGCCGTGAAGAAACACACGTGCACGCGAATGCGCGGCTGCGCCAACAGGTCTCTGACACAGAACACGCGCGATGAATCAATACTTGTTCAACAATTGTAATCAGCTTACAGCAGTGCAATGACATGTACATGGATGTATAAATTTGTTTTTCGCCATGAACGCAGAACACAACAAATCGAACTTGAATAAACCAGCAGTTAAAGTCTGGCACTCGTTTGCTGTGCAAGAGTAGAAAGCAAGAAATAAAGTTGACATGCATAAGCACTACAGCAACAGCATTACCCTGTTTCTGGACAGGCTGATATCTCAGCGAGCCAGAAGTAGGTCAGCTGAAGTTGCAAAGATCGTCTGACGGTCTTTCATACAAAGGACTTTTTTCGAATCAATAGATATTAATGCTTGAAACTTTGTATGATCTATAGTTAATCTGAGTTTGTCTAAATATTGTTAGTATCGGCTCGTTCAAAAACTCAAAAACCTCAATTCAAAACCTCATCATGCCAATATACAATGTACTGCTAAGTTACGCAATCGAAATCATTCATTTCAGCACGAAACGAAATCTCAGGAGATACCCCTATCCCCAAGTTTCATTAAGTTTGATTTTCATTTCAAGTTTCATTATAGACGGTCATCCTTGTAACCACCATTAGGCCTGTAGAAGTAACACTGGCAGAGGACTGCATTAAACATGCATAGAGCGAATGATCGCAGCGATAAATGGCGTGACGACAAGCCGTGAAGGCTGTTGCTATATCCCCGGAGGGTGGACGGCTGGCGTGCGAATAATGAGGTAAATGGCAATTTCACACAGAAGCAAAACGCGATTTTGTAGAGCGCAGGGTCTATGATAGCGTTGTTGGAGACTGCAAGAGTACAGTTTAGATTTATTGCAGGAATATCATTATGCCGTTAATTAAGCGAATAAAGGCCTGTAATATTCTAGCGTCAATTCCGTAATGACGGGGTTTAATCACGCACCGATATGCATATTCCAAAATATTAATTTAATTTATATCAGTCAACCAGACCTTCAATATCAGTTATGTCTCATCTTACGCTAAGAGTAAGGCAATGGCGTATGAAGGCTATCATTATATGGCATTTAGCCTAAGGTCAGCTTGGTTCTGTATAACATTTTATTAGTATGAATGCATCTTGATTATTGCTAACCGAATTATTTCATGCTTGTACTCTTGTAGTCTAAGTCAGATTTATGTTCATTATTAATGATATGATCCTTCTCAGGACTAATGAATACATATATATTATATTATACATAAGGGTCTCTTTCAACCATGCGTATTTTGTATACAATTTTGCATGCAACCGTGTTAAGGTGGCAGGACGATCGTTGTTATGACAACGATTTCTTTAACTGGGTTTCATGCACGGCTTGTTCTTTAACTGGGTTTCATGCACGGCTTGTTCTTTAACTGGGTTTTATGCACGCTTGCATAAAACTCAGTTTAGGACATTTTACATTGCAATTTTCTTAACATGGCTGCATGCAAAATTGCATGCAAAATCGCATGCAAAATATGCACCGTGGAAAGAGACCCTGAGAAGCATTTTCGAGTCAATGATTGTTATTATCTCTATTATTATTAACGCCCTTCGTCTGCTTCAACAAAGCGGCCACTCGCCGGAAAACACCTGCAACACGCGCCATTACGCAAACAGCCGACCTGCCACGCACACAATGGACATTTGTCAATAATTCAAGGTTTTATCTATCTACATCCGAGCTGTCTTCTTTTCTTTACTCTTTCAGATTATGAACAATGCTCCGCAGCTGAGACGGCTATACATCAGCCGCGCGGAGACAGTTGGATGGACTTCAATATCGAAACCAGACTTCACGGAGACTACAAACCAACGAAAGCTTCCTTACACGACCGTCATTTAAAAACCTACTTATTCGAGCGTATTCATTCGCCCGTTTCACCGGCATCTTCAATCAAATTGCTGAATGTGGTCCCCGATGAGATCGAGTGACTGCCGTTAGAGCTCTGAATGCGATACTGGCCACACGACTATCCTGAAAGAGGAAAGAACATTCACGCAGAAGCGCAGAGGATAAATAGTGGTTTTCCACTTTTAAAAGAATTGATAGTGATGATATCCTGAATTATTGACGAGGAACCGTTTTCTTGTCACAAATGCTCAAGGAAGCTGGAAGGGACAGAGCTAGAACATGAGCCACCACAATTTTTAACAACGACGATCGCCTGTTTGCATGAGAATCATTTGACAAGAAGTGCCAGACGAACCTGGAGAGATCAGTTTTCGTTGTCTATACCACAAAGAACTGCAGTCACACCCAATAGCGGCTGGCCACTGCTGGCTATTGGGAAAGCTAAATCTGATTTTCCAATTCGAATTTTTTTTTGAGGCAAAGATATATCCCACAAATTTGTCAATTGAAAGAATTTTAATTAATTTTCAAAGAGATTGAGGGAGTACAAAACATTTCGTTGGAGAGCCTTCAATGATTTTTCTTGCAGATTATTCCTTAGGGGGCAACGTGGCATTTTGCTAGGGGGGGGGCATTTGCCGCTAATGATCCAATGATTTTTCTTTGGGATACTTATGGGTTTGGGGGAGCAAAGTAACATCTTGCTGGTTGAGCATTGCCTCCTTTTATTTTTATTGGGGGGCATTTGCTGCCCAAGCCCCGCCCCCCTGCTGGCGATCCTGGTCACGCCACAAAATTAAAGTTAATTAACGACAGGTACTGTAACAGCATGATGCTCTACTCACGGGAATAAGCAGAAGCAGAAGATGGCCGGCAGGAGCAGTGATAGGCTGATGAAGTTCGTCACTAGACCGATGTAAAGCGAGACAAGATGCGTCTGCAACAAATAACGCCTCTCGTTGTAAATGTTTAATCAGAACTAATCTCTCGCGGACGGAAGAAGTGTGACAACGGGGAGCTTCCATTAGTCGAATGGGGGGTGGACGGGTGCGACCGTCGAGACTCGAGAGCTAAGTACAGATTTATTCATTCCTCAGCTACAAACTGCTTGGTCACATTTCCAAGTAGCACCAAAGTGGGTCACGCTGTATTGTGAAGTGTGCCAGCGTGTATTCCACGCTGGCTGCAACATCAGCGCAGAGTCATTAAAAGATGTATGGCGCAGAAGTCAGTCAAGCGTATGCAGTTTCATATAAAATAACAGCTTACAATGAAGAAAGCGCGTATGCTCGACAAGACTATTAGTATCATGCATCCACGAAGTCGTATCACGCATCTATGAAGTCGTATCACGCGTCTATGAAGTCGTATCATGCATCTATGAAGTCACATCGTTTTTAACGATTTAAATTTATATCCACACAGATACGTGCTTCATAAATTATGTGAAATACTTCATGCGAAATCAACACTGCTGAATATATTTTGCTTAGGTCTGTAGATCTACGATAAAAATGTTAAAATGGAACGTGACCTTGCAGCACCTACTTGCCAACCACACTGGATATATTATCCACATTGGATATATGATCAAAACAAAAAAATTCTACTAGTATGAACAATATGAAAAATGAAATAAAGAAATTTTCTGATTTTACAACGTCTAACTAGTTCTATCAAATTTAAAGTTATGCAATTTATTCAAATTTGCATTGAGTATATAATATTCTATGTCTAATTTTTGAACATTATTAATTAAATTTCTGTTTATTTTATTCAATTATTGACGATTCTGATAAGAAAGCTTTCGGACCTCCTTGTCCACGCAGGAGGTGTAGTTGGTCCATGGATTCCACGTTCCGTTGACTGTGCACGCTTTGGAGGCGTGTCCTGTATTCATAGCCATAGACTACTAGTAATGACAGCCTTGCAAAATGAGTCAACAAAAACAACAAAAACTTGACTGCAGTTGAAAGGTTTTCATATATTGCACTAAAACTGAAATTTTGCAGTTTTGCGCTGCAAAGAATGAAGTTGAACTCGCAACCCAATGGTAAGAATGGCCTCAAAGCGCTCCGCTAGCAGCCCCCCCCCCCCCCCACCCGATCTCCAGTTCCGCAGGGAAAGGAAAAAAGTTCACCCGGTGGGCGCTAATCGACTTGTGCACGCAGTTATAGGCTAAATGCCGAAATGTCCAAAAAGCCATTTTAGACAAAACATTTAATGGCGAAAACCTTGAATAAAGGCCTGCAATGTGCCCCTTGAAAATCGCTTGTTTTTTGATATAGGTCTTGTTTAATAGGCCGCATTCTTCAAATCGATCAGTAACGGTTACAATGAACTTGGATCAATCAATAAATCAATAAGCATCATCGTCACGTTATCACTGCTTAATATTATCAAATTAGTTGTTTGCATTTCCGGCATGTTACGATTTGTAAAAACCATGATTCGCTAAGAAGACGCAGAAAATATCACACGCCTAGGTATTTGTGACCGACGACCCTGTCCGAATGGCACGTCAACACGCCTGTTGCTTGACCGCGGTGAAAAGCAGCGGCGACACTCCGTAATGTCAATATTGTCGGACTCGAGCTCAGACTTCGTTATTAGATTCTTCATGACATCGGCCTAACTTCATTTGCCAGCGCTGAAAAGATGCGCTGTACTACGCCTGCACCAGGGTGTGTCGTGTGAAAGTTGAATTGAATGGTGTCACCGAGAAATGTTGCTACAATAATGTTGCAATCCGCGAGTAAAAACGACACACTTTTATCGGTCAATGTGTGCGACGCAAAACCAGAGACATTACGCTCAAGGATTGACTACATGTAGTCATGCGTCAATATGTAGTCATGCGTCAATATGTAGTCATGCGTCAATATGTAGTCATGCGTCAATATGTAGTCATGCGTCAATTAGCCAAGGCGTGGTGAGCACGCCTGCGGTGTTAAATGTTCAAGAAAATCACGTTTCTCCGGCTAGTATTGTGATCCCATAGATTTAAATTAGAAGCGATATAATTACGTATCGCTTTGCCAATGCCTAACAGTAATGAGAGGAGAGGGTTTGTTGAGAGAGGTGATGGAGGGAAGAATAGAGGGCAAGAGAGGACCAGGAAGGCCACGTGTCGGGATGATAAACGATCTGCTCGAGAAGCAATCGTATGCAGATATGAAGAGAGTCGAAGATCGGATAGTGTGGAGGATTTTGACACCAATGACCTTCCATTTGGCAGATCACTGAAGAGAGAGAACAAAAACAGTAATGACTAAAATAATGGAGGTTGTAGAATGTAGAGGCCTAGGCGTACACACGTAAATCCATGCAAAGAAGAGGCAGGGTGACTGTCTGACTGTCTGATACAGTCAAACCAAAGAAAAGCTACTGCTTTATACAATAAGTTTTATAGTCTTGCCTTCATGATGCCAAAGCTGACAAATAGGACTCTATACTCATCTTATAGAAAGAATTGATCAATGCTGCGAAGGTTATTAGTCCTCCTAACCTTTGAAGACGCTGATATTGCCACTGTCTCGTGTTTTCAATCTAATATGTTGTCAACTCAAAATCTGCTGATATCTTCAAGGTGACACCGAGTCCATTAATTATTTTCTTCCTACGGAGTGAGAAGCATTGTAGGTCTATATCCGCGTCAAGCAAGGGTCCTTCGGGCACACTTCGCTGAGTATAATCAGCAATCGCGCGGTCTTCTCGTGATATCAAATTTATCAATCACTCCTTGACATTGCGACTTTTTTTAAAGAATCCTATACTTACAAAGCTATCAGATTCTAATACTTCAATGCTATACACTTCAACATCACGCTTACTATTTGACACTTTCTTCGTGTTCATTTTTTTTGCCTTTTCCTCATCCTTTTACTACAGAAATACAGTTATTTATCTTGATCAGTTTGCTCGCTGTTTCTACTGTGTAGGCTCTGCTGCTATCGCTTTTGATGCTATGGATCTGATACTAATGATCTTCGAAGAAGGCTATATCGACCTTCACAAATAAATGAGTCTTCTTTCAAGTCATCCGCATTCTGCATTACTGAAATGCAAGGATTATTTTCTTTGCATAATATGATTTCAAATGTTACCTATTTTAATTTCATTTCATGAAGAGCTTCTATCAGTTTGCATAGCAATACCAACACGTTAACAAGAGATAGGTTCTAACAAATAATACCAACAAGCGTTTACTTACGGCTCGGTATGAAATTCTTTGCGAAATGCGGACAGGCCACGAGTGCTACGCCTCCAGCATGCGTGTCCTCCACGCAGCCAAACCCGTCCCACGTGGAGGGGCAGCGCGCAGCCATGGGGCCCTCGCCCCCCACCGTGAACGAATCGGTCGTCACTTGAGCTACCCCAAGGTCGTTGCTGTGACCACGCAGCTGCTGCTCACAACACGCCCTGGCTGCTCTGCAACACTGCACCCAACGATCGCATTCGCTGTGGGACAGAAGTCCGCATATCTGCGCAACCATGACGTCAGCGTCCGGGTCGGCGAGAAACGCCTGTGCGCTGACGTCATCAAATCTCGTTCCGACGTCACTCTCTAACCCAGACACGTTCCGCCAGACGAGAGAGTCAGCCGAGGCGGAGAGTATGAGTTGTTTGGCGCGATGACGTGGCGTGGTGGGATCGCGCACGAACATGAATTCATAGCAACTTGCGCACGATTTTAAGTTAAACTGTTTGACCGGGAAGCGGCCTTTTGAAATGGAATTGAGCTGACAGTAGCCGTGTGTGTCGTCATTTGGATGTTGCTGCAGAGCTATCGATGAACTCAACATCAACAATGTCAATGCCTGTCAACGACAGAAACACTAAGTCTTCAGTGATCCAGACATTTCGGTAAACACGATCATTGACTCACAACATTTTCAATGCTTTAGATCGGAGACCATAAAGCAGTCATTGAAAAACCAATGGATGAAAAAGATGTATTATTGGTCAACCTAATTTAAACTCTAAAGCAATAAACATTAGATAACATCCCCAAAGGAATGAAAATTAGAATAAATCCCAGAAAGTTTGAAGAAACAATAAATATTGCAACAGCCTAATAGTGTCAAGTCTCTGTTCAACAGAAAAAGATAATATCTAGGCCACCTAGGCCCTATATCTTTTATAATTCTATCTAGCCATATTCTATGTCGATTTCATTAAGAAAGAAGTGAAACATGTTTTAAGATGTTGAAGTCGGAAAAAAGCAATATTCAAATATAGCATACTACACAACTTAAGATAAATTATAGCGTATACATGATGATTAGAGCGTGAGGAAATCATAAGCCGATCGAACTCAAATAATAATTTAAGCAAACCATGGTAAGCCTACAATAACTGCTGAACCCAAGTCATAGGAAAATAACGTGCGTGCATTTATAATTTAGTATTCTATCTACTTATATCATTTGTTCTGTAGAAAATTAATTTATTGTTGTAGCCGCTCATGGTTTTTCATTTCCTTTTCCTCATTTTTAGCTCAACTCAACTTATATGGTTCATTGGTTCCCGGAAGCTTGGCTTTCAACAGTAATTGTAAGCCGTAATACTGCGCACCAAACGCAGCGGTTGGAACAGGAAACACAATTTAGTCGCTTGTTCGTGTGAGAGTGTGTAGAACATCACTGTGCCCGTGTTCAATTTTCACTTTGTCGGGAACCTGATGCTTTAGTTTTAATGAGCGCGCCTCATTAGTTTAGTTTGGTTTAATCTAGCGCGTGCATGAAACTACAGCAGGGTTGCTTACAAAGCGACAATTCTCATTTATAAAATCAGTCTAGTTAAATTTCGCATCCTTTGAGTATTTCCTGATCGTTATACGATGCCGCTTTCGGAGCCTAGGGATAAAAGTCTGGAGTTTAAGGTTACGACGACTAATCTGAGCAACAAGCATTAGACCAGGGGTTCTCAAAGTCCTGCCCGCGGCAAAAAGTGGCCCGCGAAGACTTTTTAAGTGGCCCGCGGACGTGCAGCTATATAAAAGGGCCACTTTTGCCCGCGGAACTCGTCCTGAAAGGCCTGACCACTGTGGCCAGGCCAGGAATCGTATTGTTACTTTTTGAGGTGTGCGCGGCGTATTGTCTGTTTTGGGCATATAAGTTAAAAATGGCAAAGAAAGGGCTTTCTCGTGGTTGTGTGATGACTTCTGGTTATCGTTCCCCTTTAGCTTTTTTTTCATGAGCGCTTAACTAGATACCAGTACTGGATACTGGTATCCAATACTGCCCCGCCGCGGTTGTGGATGAATGAAATGCAAGAATTTTTTTCACAAGTTGAGCATGTTGTCGGCAGCAAAAATATGTTGTCGGCAGCAAAAATAAAATATGTTGTCGTCAGCAAAAACAAGTTCTCGGCAACATACAATAAGCTGTCGACAGCATAAAATAAGTTGTCGGCAGCATAAAATAAGTTGTCGACAGCATAAAATAAGTTGTCGACAGCATAAAATAAGTTGTCGACAGCATAAACAAATTGTCGACAGCATAAAATAAGTTGTCGACAGCATAAACAAATTGTCGACAGCATAACATAAGTTGTCGACAGCATAAACAAATTGTCGACAGCATAAAATAAGTTGTCGACAGCATAAACAAATTGTCGGCAGATTAAAATAAGTTGTCGACAGCATAAAATAAGTTGTCGACAGCATAAAATAGGTTGTCGACAGCATAAAATAAGTTGGCGGCAATATATAATAAATTGTCTACAGCGTGTAATGAGTTGTCAACAGCATAACATAAGTTGTCGACAGCAAGAATAAGTTGTCGACAACATAAACAAATTGTCAACAGCATAAAATAAGTTGTCGACAGCATAAACAAATTGTCAACAGCATAAAATAAGTTGTCGACAGCATAAACAAATTGTCGGCAGCTTGTAAGTTATCGACGGCATAAATTTAGTTGTCGACATCAAAAATAGGCTGTGTATTTCTGACACGACCTCTGAAACAATGTTGACATTCCCCTGAAATTTGTGCTACCCCTCTATATTGAAATTCCTGGATAATTGCCTGCGGGCCGGACTTATTTGACGCTCAGATCACATAATAATTTAGACCTATGGATGGCCGGAGGGAAAGTGAATGCGCGCACTATCTCGTTGCTAAACGAGACCCTGGGCGCAGATCATTCGGCGGAACTTGGACCGATTGAAACAATTCAAAGGCTCTAGGCTCCACCTGGGTCTAGTCTGGCTGACGTTCCAGACAGTCACGTGGGTGTCGTTTTGACCTCAATCCAATTCGTCATACCGTCGCAAAATCACAGATCCCCGTAGTTTATTCAGCTGTATGAAGAGGGTTATAGAAATTCTGCGATATAGGAATAAGCGCAGGAATAGGAATAGGAACAGGTAGGTCCTTTATAGGAATAGGCTTTATAGGAATAATCCTTAGCGCAACATTATGAAGTTTGACGCTTTCTATACTTTGAAGAAGATACCAGCCCTACAAGCGTTTTTTGTATGTTCCAATCATTTCTAAAACTTACGTGCAATGTTTAAATTCTCATACAAGTCATTACGCATAAATTCTCATACAATTCATACAGAGGCAATCATAATAAAACAATGCCTAAACTCAAAACATAAAAAACAAAGCCTAAACTCTTCATAATTTGCTATTGAGAACATGTAAAAAAAATTCATGCTGGTTCATAACCAGTCCCAATGATGCATCAACTCATCCCATGAGCCCTCGTCTCTCTCACAAAATCCAATGAATCATCGACAAATCAAAGATATCCTTTCCGTCTACAATTCAATCTTTTCGTCTATAGTTTATATACATGTAGGCTACATTAGCCTAGCTCCGTCTCATGACAAGACTCAAGTTTGACGAACGATCGATCGTCAAGCAAGCGTCAATAAAAGCTGAATACATGTATAATAGAGCATTATTCTCATTGTCCTCAAAAGCATATTTTGCACCGTAGGAGTAAGGTTCGGCCTTTTACATAGATGGGTGAATTTGAAGGCAAACGACCTATTCGAATTGGCCAAAGTCTCCGCATTTCTACTTCAAAATACTTTACTAAGGATCCGCTACTAATTACCCAAAGTCTAGTATATATTATGATGCATAAATGTAGGATCATTTTAATATATTATAGCCTAAGTAAGTCTAAAAACAATATGGTAGGTTTTATCCTATGAGGCTATGCGTGATTGCGAACAAACTTAAAACCGATGGTATGATTGTTCTTAGTTCTTACCCAAGCTGCGACTCGTGGCATTGACCCCATCAGGCGCGTCTGTCGTGAACCGATTCTACGATTCAAGCAAATGATGTTTTTCCATCTCCGTTTGCATGACATATTCTTGGTGCGTTAAAAGTGCAATATACATACATACATACATACAACCGAGGCGTGTCTGCCAGTCGACATTGTCGTCACGAACAGAATGATTCGGTCGCCGCATGCGGAAGCGCTGTTGTGAGCCAGGCAGGTCGGTATTGACACGCTCAATGATACCATGGCGCCGCTAGCCGCACTGGCTCTTTGTAGCCGCTCAGCGTTTTGATATTTACAAACGCTGGCCTAAACATTATTGTAACAAACTACAATATGACAGATGTAATCTGTGCCTTCACAAGATATATGAAACAGACAACCACGGCCCATCCAAATACGCTCAGCGGACACTGGACAGCGTCCTACAGGTCAGTTTGTCATGACACGACGCCTCATAAATTGTCCGGTTAAATCCAGATAGATTATTATTGCACGCGACGTTATGGAAACATAATATATAGGAGGCTTATAGCCAGTAGCGTTCTTCGTGGCAAAAACAAAAAAGCAAGATTCAAATAGCTAGGATTCAAATATATTTGTACGCATAAATTTTAATTTGTAAACGAAAAACTGTCGCAATTGATGGCAAAAATATTATTGTAATCGAAGGCCGGCCGGGCTTTTAAATCAAGCGTTAAATTTAATTGTAAGATTAAGATCCCGATACGCGATCACTTGATGTTAACTAAATCTTAGATCAGGCCTCTATGAAGACCTGATACTGCGTAATTGTTTGTATCGAAGCTACAATCTACTGATAGCCGAGGTTATTGCTAGAGTGAAGCGAAATTCGTTTTGTTTGTCGTTTGTCGATCGAGACTGCCATCAGGCGATTCCCGTGTGGCGAATAATTGGACGCTCTGCCCAACTCCTTCCATTTGCTGCGTGACGTGTGCGGCGATTCCCAGGGGAGCCTCAAGATCCGACTAAACGAACTGCTTCATGTCGGGGATGGATGCACTGTTGCCGAGCACTAGCTACCACGCTGACCAAACTCTAAAGCGGAGATGTCCAGTAGCTGCCCTAATGGACCTCAATTTGCAGACTGCTAAATGGATCTAGTGAATCTAAATGGATCTAGAGAATGCTGCAAATTTTGCAGTATTCTCTAGATCCATTTAGATTCACGCGTTGCATCGAATGATTCTGTCAAACCTATTTATTCAGACCATCCAGCGCATCGGATCGTCGGCATTTCATTTCATCGGCATGCATGATTTACTTCCTTCACAGAATGCTAACTTCTAGTCGAGATTGCGCTTTGACTTGGAGAGTTCTGTATAGGCGTACATTTTCGCGCGTATTTATCGCGCACACCAATAACCGAGATTCTACAATAACTGCGCCCCTGTAGTCGCAGTGGGTGTCGCTCATTTTGTCTCTGCATAATTATTCAAGGCTAGACATTGCAAACATTAACTCTAATATATATACATGTATATATATATATATATCGCTATATATATATATATATATATATATATAGATAGATGGCCGGCGGGAAACCGAATGTGCGCAAAATCTCTTAACTCAAATTTGGCATAACCGTTATACACTGACGGCTACAGTCGTCAGTTAACAGTTATACAACTGCCGGCTATACAGTTTGAGTGTGTTTTTTTAAACCAATATCCGAGATTCTTGATTGGTGCATGTTGCATTTCTATGCGCCTATCAATAAAACAAGCAGGTCATAGACGCAGTCACGACGTCGCCATCATTAAACGTTGTAGGCCTATATACTTAACGAGACAAAATCAACTGCGCCGAGATTCGCGCGCACAAGTTGTTTTTAAATTCGGAAATCTAGGGGCGTCGTTTGAGTGTCCGCAAGTAGCGGATTGAAAGCAATGAGTACACTATCTGCAGGCGGGCGGGCCGCCGCGCCGAGTAGTGGTGGCATGCCACCTTTGCCCCCCTCCCCCACATATTTTCACCTTTCTGTATACCTGATGGTAATCACCTTGAGTGATTATTCTGCGATCTGCACAATGAACGGTGCATGGGTCGCCCCTCTCTCAATTTTTTTCACGCGACGCCACTGATTGCAATAAGCAGCTGTCATCAGGCTCACAATTATTTATGTTAGACGCACGATAAAAATACTGAAGAATTAGTTAAACAAAATTATGTGTCATAGGTGCACATTCACTGCGGCACAATGTAATTATGTAACGGTCGCGATACCAGTGAATTCATTGGAATTGTTTTCTACAAAAAGTTCACAATAGTTTATAGTTCTCTTGTGCTATTTGAGCCATTCGTGTATTATAACATTATAACACACTATAATGCGTATTAAGAGGTGCATGGGTGGCTTAGGTAAAATGAATTTTTTTGCGTTATATAATGTGAATAGTACATTTTGGTGACCTTGTGCTGCCACCTACAGAAATACAAGATACTAGGCATCACATTTTTCTAACTAAAAAGCTCTATTTCTTACGCTCGCAGTTCGATTTTTGCATCAATACGCTTCGTTATGAAATAAAACACAAGCAGCGGACACTCAAACTCAAACAGCTGTCAATAACGTTAGCGGCTTTAACAATGTCACATCGTAAATATAAAAGAATAAATTGAAAATATATGCATGTATATGTAATTCAAAAGCAGATCTGGGAAGTTTTAAGGTAGTAGAACAAGTTCCTTTCAAAAATTTGGAAAGATAAAAACAGAAATTCATTTTTGACTTTTTAAGGCAGTTAAACTGCAGAACATGACACGGCTCGTTTGTAAACGAACATGCAATCCATACAGATATCATGTGTCTGAGTGGGACATAACTTACTTCCTATTTCCAGATCCGCCCAAGTCCTATATCCCCCCTCCCTCCTCCGGGATCCACCTATATGCACGCATATATTATACATCTGTTGGGTGAAAACACCTTGCATCAAACAGCATCCTCCTCGTAACTTTCCACCCTACATCTATCCCGTTCTGACGTCAGTGATATGACGTCATTGTCGACGTCATCAGTTATAAGTCGAGCAGACGCGTTACTGGACGACGGCCGAGCGCGCTTTGAATGTGAGTGGCTGCCTCGACCATCACCGCTGCTGCCAGTCAAGGCTTCAACAAGGCGAGGCTTTCTTGCCACTGAACCAGACTTGACTGCCGTGGCGGCGTCGCCGTGGTCATCGCCGCAAGAATGCACTTCAACGTTTGCTCGAACTGAACGCCTCGGAGCGTCGCGCACAATTCTGGCCTCTCCGTTATCCCTTGTTTCCTCCTCCTCTAAAGGACTGTAGCGAGTGCGAGATTCAATTGCTGTAGATCCATTCAAGCTTCTATTCGCGCTTGTCTGATTGCAGTGGCTGGCTTCTATAGAAACGTTATTTGTGCAAATCCTTAGCTGTTTGCGTCTGCGATAGAAAAGAAACGTAAGGCCACACATGATGAATAGGAAGAAGCAAACCGCAACGAAGGTCATCAAGGCCGTCTGCCCGTAACACTCCCACGACGAGTAGGAGGCTCTCAGCATGTTCGTCCCGCTGCGGTAGTCGGGGGCCACACAGCTGTACTCGTGCACGTTCATGTGGTTGCTTAGTGTAGTTTTGAGCCACGCGGTGAAGCTCTTCAGTTCGCAGGAGCACATGAATGGATTCCCAGCCATGTCGATACTGTGCAAGTTCTTCAGTCCTTCAAAACAGTCTCGGGTAGGCAGCACGAATCTATTGAAGGACAAATTCAAGGTCAAGTTTTTCAGTTCAGAGTCAAACAAGAAACTTAGTGATCTACAGTCATACAGGTGGTTATGGTCCAAATACAAATACTTCAGTTTCTGATTGTGATGCAGAAAGCCTGTCGGGATTGTCGTCAGCTTGTTTCCGCCCATATCCACCACTTTCAATAAGGACTTTGTCAGCGTTATTTTACGAACACTGTCGCCCGCTTCACCCAAGCGATTATTTCTCAACAGCAGTTCCTCAAGGTGATTCAGGTGACTGAAAGCTGCGTGGTGAATGTGAACAACGCCAGAGTTTTGAAGGCTGAGTACTTTGAGTGAATCGAGTCCGACAAAAGTTTCATTCTTAATCCGATGCAGATTAGGACAGTTATCAATGTGTAACTTCTTTAGACTGGTCAGACCAGCAAAGGCTCCGGAGACTATGTCTTCGATGGGATTCTCTGAAACATCCAGCGTAGCGAGCTTCTCCAGCTTTCCAAACATTCCAGCGGAAATCATTCGCAGTCTATTACGTCTCAGATTCAAGTGGATCAACTGCGGAAATATGGCTTCAGTAAACTGCACGGCGTTCTCCGCGTCTGAAATAAGATTGTCCGATAGATCCAAGGAGTGGAGGAGCTTAAGTTGGAAGCTGCCATTTAGCATGAAATGACAATGCGATTCACGTATGCAGGACAATAGATTGTTGGACAGGCTGATAACTTGCACGTGATTCAGTCCCTTAAAGGCCTCCGCAGGAATGGACAATATGTCACAGCGATCCAAATGCAACCCGTGCAGATTTTTAAGGTTCTGAAAGAGGCGCGCATGAATCTTACCATGCAACCCGGCGTAGTTTCCCTGAAAGTAGAGTCTCTTCAACTTGGAATGTTCTAGATGACGAAACATATGTGGCGCCACGCTGTGGTTGCGACCGTCTAAAACGAACACATCATTGAGATTCAGGGCTTCGAGGGAACTGTTTTGAAATCCACTGAGTAAGTTCTCCATGTCAGGAGTCGTCAGGTCAGATTTGGCAAGAAGCAGCTCCTTCACATGCAAGGGGGAGAAAGCCTCTTCATCCACGTTCTTCAGCTTGCTATTTGAGAAATCCAGTTTGCTGAGATTTAAATCGTATAGTGACAGAAAGAATTGTGCGGTTATGTTTGTGATGGTGACATCCTTAAGAGTTAGTTCCCGCAGGCTGCTTAGGTTGGAGAATGCTGCAGGCAGATTTGGTTGTTCAATGGTAATTCGGCTCAGATCAAGGTTGACAAGTTTTGGAAGATAGACAAACAGTGGTCCAAGCACTTCGATGGTAAGCGAATTGTTGGCCAAGTTCAAAATCTGCAACAACCAACGTGACATTTGTTCACATTGTTACTCATAAAAATTCATTGAATTGTCTCCAGAAACATTATGCGCAGCAAGTGTACTAAATATTATGTGCAGCAAGCGTACTAAATATTATGCGCAGCAAGCGTACTAAATATTATGCGCAGCAAGCGTACTAAATATTATGCGCAGCAAGCGTACTAAAGCTACAAAATGAAGCACGTAGCTCTGCTATAGCGTTACAGAAAAATCTTATCGACCAGGCCCTATGATATATTAAATTTTATAAATTTCCAAATGATTGAATCTTTTTTCCTAAGCAGAAAAAAAGTTTGCCCAGCCAATTATCTCTAAGCTTAAATTTAGGCCTAATTCCCTAAAGGGTAGGCAGACACACGAGCAAAAATAAACAACTAAATCTGTTACCTAAGACTTATATCAACTACAAAATACATTAACTACATTTTTGATTAGTTTTGCAACTGCGGGCCTGCGGCTCATCTGAATTTACTACATCATAAAGATCATAGTCTAGCAAATGCGAAGATCGAATTTAAAAACCGCGAACGTCCAAAAATACATTATAGTTTAATAAATCTTGTGAATATTCCGAGCCATAACGGTGTAGAACTACGCCGTGCAGGCTTCAGTAGATGCATGGACTTACCTCCAAGTTGATGTTGTGCTCGAACAGCTTGCCCGGCAGACTCGTCAGTAGGTTACCATCCAGCCTCAGCTCCCTCAGGCCCACCAGGCGCACAAACGCCGTGTCCTCTACCCTCCTCACTCCATTACTCCGTACGCTCAGGACCTCCAGCACAGACACGTTCACCGCCGCGTCAAATAGCGCCTGCGTCAGCTCAGAGATGGTGTTGTCATCGAGAGTGAGAACGCGCGTTGAAGCTGGGACCAGGAGCCGAGCGGAAGAGTTCAGATTGACACTGGAGCAGTTGACAAATTTCTTTTCGGGAAAGCACTGACACCCCGCGTAGCAGCTCGTGGCTCTATCCTCTTCACAGCGCACCGCGGTGAAGGCAGCCACCAAGCAGCCAAACAATGAAGCAGCTCGCAGTGTTGTAGTGCGTTGTTGGGACATTTTGACGGTCGACGCAAAACAACGAACTCGCGTTCTTACTTATGCGTGTGGCGTGCACGAGATCCGGTATAATTATGCTAATGACGGGCGAGCGTCAACTACAGGATGTCATTTACACATAATCACTCGCACGGCCGTGGACGCAACTTCACTTGTGTGGGGAGGGGTGGGGGGGATTAGTTGCTGCAGATCGCAGCAGAACTCGCGACCGGAGGGAGATAGGGACAGAACCTTTTTTGCTAAACTCACTGCATCAAAATAATACTTTGACTTCTTAGTTTTCGGAGAGGTGTTCACCGGAAATTAGGTCAGTTATTTACATAAACCTGATAACTCATTCTTAAAAACTCACTATGTCAAAATAAATTCTATCAATAATCTCGAGGCGAGGATTGAATCCTAAACACCCCCAGTCCATGGTCCTGATCACTCGTATCGCGTAGTTGACGTCTCTGAAGCGCGTCAGGCCAGCAGATGGTTGAGCAAACAGATCGCACGATGTTAATGGCTCGTAGACCGTCCTATCTCCTGCAATCATAAATCATTAGCGAGTTTACAGTGATCATTAATATCGTCGCTCGTTGCTCAACAAACAGAGGGCTATCATAAGGCCAAGAACTGAAGTTGATAAGAAGAATCAGCGAGACTCGGTGTTGCCTTACAGCAGTTCTACCAGGTCACAACTGACAGACGTCAATGCCATCCCATGCATTAATTACAGCGAAGCAAACTTACGACCCAGCTGTTAGCCTACGGTTAGTCAACACTTGAAGCGCCTTCAGAATAAATAGTACGGGCAGTGTTCATTTACATCGATTCGATTTATAGATATTTTTTTTTCATTCACGAGTACTTACAACGCCTAAAATTGATCGACGTTTTCAGTTGGTTAAAAAACGTACGACAACGGCAACATTGCGTCCTGTATAGGCAGAGTTGAGTAACCGGCCTGCGTGGAGCAGCAGTTACTCGGTCTTCTGCTAATACGCCGACCAAATGAAGATTCGCCCTAAATAGCGTCAATTGGGATCATTGGACTAGGCCGTGGCCCAGTGCATAGTCACAGAACACATCACATCTACTAAAAACTTCACAATCACAAACCATCACATCCACAAGAAAAGTTCACATCCACAAGAAAAGTTCGCATCCACAAGAAAAGTTTGCAACTACAAAAAACATCACATTTAAGAGATAAGTTCACAATCATAAAAACACATCTCCACATGAAATGAAAATTTTTTCACAGGAAAAGTTTGCAACCAAAAAAACATCACATCCATGGGAGAAGTTCATAATCATAAAGATCATCACATCCACAACAAAATTTCACAATCACAAAAAACATCACATACACAACAAAAGTTCACAACCAATTAAAAAACATCACATCACGGGAAAAATCGCATCGGTGCATAGGGAAATATCATATACAAAGAAAATGTGTCGTCTTCAAAAAATGTCACATTGTCAAAAAACAGCAGTACTAAACGTAGCTTAAGCATCTTGCGTGCACAGGAAAACATGACATCCATCAGAAAGCGACACATCCACGAAAAGCATTACATCGACAAGAAAACATCATAAAAAAGTGTGATCCATAGCGGGGTCCCCGCGAGCGATGTGGAGAACAGTTGCAGGCGTATCTGGGGTATTGTCTCCGACACTACTGCGTCCGGCGCCTGACTTCGATATTGGTCACATGGTCCTTGTACGAAATCCAGAGTATGCGACGCAAGCACCACGGATCGAAGGCATCTAACTTTTTTGTCAGCATGACACTCAATGTCCACGTGTCAGCACCATACAGCAGCAGCCGTAGAAAGAAGAAGCATCACACCTACGAAACACTTCACATCCACAGCACAATTTCACATCGTAACATCATCATATCCGTGCACCAGAAACAAAAAAACTCTTTGAGATTTATTATCACCAAGAAGTTTCGTACGTCCACAAGAAGCATCATAAAGTTTGGTGTTCCGGGTCTCAAATTTGAGGTACCCAGTTCCATCTATGAGGTACCGGTGACAGCGGGTCTCAAATTAGAGGTGGAGGGTCTGAGACCCGGCGGGACCCGCCCCACGCTAACCACTGGCCAGTGGCCACAAGTGTGCATGTAAACACCGCTTCTGAGCGCAAACGTAGACAGCTACAGTAGCTGGGGCGGCGCAGAGCTCTTTACACTCACAGGCACTTGATGGGCACTATTGCAGGCAGATGCCGTTAGATAGGACAGTGCGCTGTGCTCGGACCCTAAGCTACTTTAAATACCAATTAACTGTTTGTTAAATACCTTACTAACAACGCAGTATATTTACGCTAGATATATTTTAAACAACACCATACCAATATTACCGCCATCAGAGCTTCAGCGGATGCGTTCAGCAGGCCCTACTATCTCTTGCTTCAGCAGCATACTGCAGCTGCTACTGCTGCACATCCTTGCTTGCAGCATGATGCTTCCTGTATCTAGCTGCTGTACGTCATAGACGTTGCTGCAGTTCACTGCCTTCTATAACGCATACTCTGGTCATGAACGCAGCACGGTTTAGCTATGGGGTGGAGGAAGTGGGGGTGGGGGGAGGGGGGGGGTTGGGGGTGGGGGAGGATACAACCAATTTTTGTTTGCATCAAAAATGTTCTCAGAAAAGAGATAAACGAGGGTTGTAAAAAGAAGCACTTTTCAGATGGGCGTTTAATGCCCTCATTAATTTGTTTAATGGGGTTTCAAGACACCTTGGATGTGAAGTTGTATTTTGCTGATCGACCGTTTCTTGTGAGAGATATCTGCACTCCTGGGGGGGGGGGGGGGGGGGGGGGGG
>JAQIWG010002609.1:0-19900 GCA_034695025.1 Chamaedrilus cognettii | reverse complement strand
GATCCTCAGCCAAATAAGATCCTGAACTAATTATGATCCTCAGCCAAATAAGATCCTGAACTAATTATGATCCTCAGCCAAATAAGATCCTGAACTAATTATGATCCTCAGTCAAATAAGATCCTCAATTAAATAAGATCCTCAACCAGAGCTTGATCTGCCAGTTGCCAAAAATATCCCAAAATTTTTTTTTAAGCAGTTGGCAATTTTTATTCCATTTGGCGAAAGCCCTTTGCAATGTTTTTATTGATCCTTCGTTCTTAGAGGCTAAATTACTGGCTTTATGGTGATGAACAGAGCAATAATTTTATGTATTCCAGTGCAACCAAAGGGAACAACTGTGCAATAAATTTGGCGAAGAAAGGTATGGCCTGGCAAAAATAGAATTCTTTAGGCAAATTTTTTGGTATATTTTTTGCAAGACCCAGAACAGGCACTGTCCTCAACTAAGTATGATCCTCAATCAAGTACGATCCTCAACTATATATGATCATCAACTAAATATGATCCTCAACTAAGTATAATCCTTAATTAAATATGGTCCTCAACTAAATATGATTCACAACTAAATACAATCCTCAACTAAGTATAATCCTCAACTAAATAAGATCCTCAACCAGGGCTTGATAGCCAGTCACCAAAATCGCAAAAAAAAGAATATTTTGATCAGTTGCCGATTGTTTTTCCATTTGACAAAAGCCCTTGGAAAAGTTTTTATTGATCCTTCGTTCTTAGAGGCTCGATTACTGGCTTTATGGCAATAAACAGAGCAAAAATTTGATATATTCCGGTGCGCCCGAAGGGAACAACTGTGCTGCAAATTTGGCGAAAAAAGTATGGCCTGGCAAAAAAAGAATTCTTTTGGCAAATTTTTTGAAAATTTTTGCCAAGACCCAGATCAGGCCTTGGGCAGCATCAAGGTGAAAGCATCAAGTTGAAGGCAGCATCACGTTGAAGTTAGTATAAAGTTGAAGACAGCATCGAGGTTAAAGCATCAAGTTGAAAGCAGCATCAAGTTGAAGGCAGCAGCAAGCAAAGGCAGTATCAAATTGAAAGCAGGATCGAGTTGAAGCTAGCATTAATTGACGCAGAATGATATCGTCCAATAGCATATTAAAACGTTTAACGTTGGCCTCTAGGCCCGATTTATAGTGCCTTATTTCTGGATGAACTCCATTTCATTAGGGGCATAGGTTTGCAATTATTTTTATTATATTATTTTTTGTAAGAACTATATAAGATTTACCATACTGAACTAATTTGTTAATTAAAACTTTAAAAGTTACCGAATCATCAAAGTTAACCAATTGTCCGGGATTCATTTATATGAAAATATTGACGCAAGACAACGTTAGTCAGCTCTGTGACCAGAGGCTCATATTACACGCTCTGGCGGCTGCGTCCAGGCGCTCATAAGAATGGAAATCAGACATGGTATAACAAAAACATCCTAAAAATAAATGTATTAATTCGGCTAAGGAAAACCGCACATTATTCATTGTGGCTAGGCCTGCAATTTCTCACAAACTAGATTTCTGATATACAAAAATCCCCCGTCAGATAAGCTTTATAGGAACACGCTGAAAGTTCTACTAGACTTCGATTAAAACAGTTCATTGGACAGTTCAATTACAATCGACTTACCGAAACGAGTGTACCTAATTTATAATTTAGAATATTATAATTTTTCAAATTCTTCAATGGCGTTTTACTGCGTGTTTACGTAATCAACGTGACCAGGTAGTTATTGCGAAAGTTCTTCATCAGTGCTGCCACTCACGTTTTGAAACGGCATCAAAATTACCCTAAAAAGCACATTTAATGAAAAAATGTGATTAATAATGCATCATATTTTCAAAAAAGCACATCATACCAATTATAGCTATAGTGTGGTAATTATAGAACAAAAAAATGTTACTACTATGATAGCACTGCATGATTCATCAAAAGGTCCCCCTTAATTCTGATGACAGAAAAAATTGCCGTGGTTAATTTTAGCTCTAGCTTTAAAAGATTTGGTTTTATGAATCGGTTCGTGTTTAGGCCTAAATGTTCACATAGCCTACCCATGATACCAATTGGCCAATATAAGCAGAAGGGTGGAAGGCAGAACTGTCGTTAAATTTTAAATCACGCGTAGACTAATTATATACCAGTCAAGTTCAACAACTCCATAATAGTATTATAGACATAAGCTATTATATGACTTTTATTCGTACGAGACAGAGCAGAATGATGCAATGTAGAAATATAAAATATAATATTATACAGAGGTAACCAGTATATAGACCAAACACAAATAAAAACACTAGAACTTTGATGACATTGCGCTTACAAATGATACAATAGGCTAAAGATTAACTAAATTATATCTATAGCTGTGAAAATCGTGAGATAACGTGACTTCGTAGCAGGTGGCGTGCTAGTCGAGATCTAACCTAGCTAGGCCTCCATGTGGCTATTTTCTTTTTCGGAGTCATACTATTCACTCCTTTATCCGCCCTATTTATTTCTGCCCGTAGCACATTATCAGTGCCATTGAAAAGGCAATAATTAGTATAAATATATCATTTATTAGTGGGCATAATTTTAAATAATAAGTAAAAAATGCCGTTGCTGTGTAAATTATTGCATAACAGACATGCTGCAACGTGAAGTCGGCTCTGTTAGCCGCGTGCTATCACTGCTATGTGAAGTCAGTGATTCATGCCTCTAGTCCATCCCGCCACCTTGGCTCTTTCGTCGTAGAAAGTACCTATCTAGGTGCTTTCATCATTGGAAATTTTTGACCAGATCCCTTCACTTTAGTGACAAAATCAGAAAACATTTTTTATAAGATATTTCCTTCAAAAATTAATCGACTAATGGGTGAGCCTTTGAATTCCCCGACATACTGAACAAAATTGTATTCGTTTTCAATAATTTGTAGCCTAATAATTGATTTATTTTGTGATATGGGTATTCGAAATCTGTAAATACCCAAATCTGGTAAATTGTAGGCTTTTGTAGTAGAGATGAACGCTTGATTCACATCTCTTTGTAACCGCGCCTACAGTATGTTGTAAATTCCTGCCTAATTTGCCTGATTGTATCCTTTTCCGGGTAGTTCTATATCCCCCACAATCGTTATGTGATTGTTAACTGTTAGTGCTACTAGCTCTGTTGAGAGATGTGATGTTTCAGTTAGGCAAAACGGAATAAAGTTTATTATGTACAGAGGTGATTTTGTGCCGGATTTGCTCATTCGAATTAGGCAAATGGCTAGTATCGTGAAGAAGTTATGGGAGGTTTGCCAAAAAGAAAATGCACAGTAAAAATTTATCATGGGGCTTATAAAAGGTCCAAATTATTTGTTTTTAACAAGAGTTACAAGAACATGAGTGTACGAATTGATTAAAACATGCAGGCTATACGTAGCCTAGGCAGGTGTGTTACCGTGGTTAAAATGTACCGACAGTTTTTAGCATTTAAATTTTTTGATCCAATTTTAGTATCGTTCCGGTACGGTATATAGGCTATTTGTGCCTTGTGACTAAGTTCTGATTAATTATGCTGTTGTTCGTTTAGGATTTTAGCTTGAACAGTGTGAAGGATGGGCTGTCACAGCCGGATGGATGTGCACCATGTGCATCACAAGCAGCGTGCGTGCATCCTGTGCGTGTTCGTCTGCGCGATATGCAGCACCAACATGCACGTGTGCAGGGGCCATCAGACCCCAAACTCTCATGACGCTGAAGACTTCTTTCTCCCCGATTTACGCATTAATCTCAAAGATCCAGATCGAGCGTCGTATTTGGGCGCCAAGACGAAGCGTGATGTTGCAACGTTAGCCGATGACACGCCAACACAGATCATTGACGGTGTGAACGTGAGAGCTGTTGTATTGCAACGTCTGTTTAACAAGTACGGACAGGAAGATCGCTTGACTTTCGAGGGATTCGAGCATCTGTTGGAGAGTCTTGGACTCGCAGATATTCACTTTGATGATCACTCTATTGGCGATCATAAAGTCTGGTCACATCCGCTGCATGCTGATCACGAACACTCCGATCGACACTATGAACACTCCAAACAACACTCCGAAAACTCCCAACGACAGCCCACGAAACGGGATTTGGATCCGATGGATTATAATCTAACATCTGGTGTTTATTTGAGTGATGAAGCTGTGGGAGATGCGAGGAATGAATATCTGTCTATGCCAGAGGAGACTAGTGGTAGCAATGGAAGCTTGCTTCTGAACTCTAGCACTGATAGCTTGCCGGTAGCGTCTCACATTGCTGACCTTGCTGAAAAGGTAACGGAATATCATTGATTCGTCAATTTTTAAAAATGAATTGGTGATGAAGAAAGGGAAAAGTTAATTATTTTATTTTATTTTGGATTAATTTGAAGCTATGCTCTGTCTCATTGAATAATGACGAGAAAGTACAGTATTCGCAGGGTTGTTTTGCGATGAGAGTCTGTAGAGTGTTCTTCAAATGTAGTAATTCTCAAGAGGTTTTGCAGTATGGTATTTGAACTGCGACATGGTTAAATGAACCGTGCTGCGTAATGTTTTTCTGCAGTGCCTTACACCGATACAAGTCCTGCGACTGCATCACTTCAATCAGTCCGAGTCGCTGTCCATCGACCAGTTTGTCTCCCTCTGTCCCACGCTCATCTTTCAGCTGGACGTTCATTCTTGCTCTCACTCTCATCATTCTCACTCTGGTCACACTCGCGATGGACAGCATGCAGTGAAGCACATACACGACAGAAACCACACGAAACACCACGGTGACCACAATGAAACGGAGCATTACGTTTGGAAGAGTCCTTCAGTCCAGGGTGTGCAGAAAGCTGGAACGTAGTTATATTTTTCATATTCATCCATATTGATATTTATTAATATTTATATTGATATAATGGACAATAAGTTCATGATTATTGAACAGTTTATTATAATGATAAAAAAGTTTGTTGTTAGATTTTCTATTTATTGATCTTGATTGCGTGGGTAGCCAGCTGGTTGCAGTGTTATCTTCATTTGGCTCTTTATCAATCTAAGTCAGGTGCAGACATTCTATCTGGTGTATTGAAATGAGTTCATGGTTCAGCACAGACCACAGATATTGTTCAGAGAGAGAGTGTAATTGTAAAAGCAGTATTATAGATCTGCATTGTTTTAACGTTACGTAAATAGGCAATTGAATAGGAATTTGATTTAATATTTTAAAACCGTTAATGCCCAAATATATATTTTAAAATTGAATTTGAATAAACTATAATTAAGTTGTTGTAAAAGTCACTTAGTTGAAAAATCTGTGTAAAATTTTCTGAATATTTCATGGGACGTAATTAGCCTCTCCGCCAGAATGTCTTGGGGCAAACGTATTATTTGAAGAAAATCTCGTTGTGTCAACGTGTCAGTTTGGGGCTACTCGCTGCTTTCATGCCTAGTGTATCATCACTTGTTGTGTCATCGTGTCAGTATGGGGCTACTCGCTGCTTTCATGCCGTGTGTATCATTACTCGTTGTGTCGACGTGTCAGTGTGGGGCTACTCGCTGCTGGTGTGTGTGTGTGTGTATCACTTCTCGTTGTGTCAACATGTCAGTGTGGGGCTACTCGCTGCTGGCCTGCCTCGTCATCAGTGTGGTGGGCCTCGTGTGTGTGTGTATCATTACTCGTTGTGTCATCGTGTCAGTGTGGGGCTACTCGCTGCTGGCGTGCCTCGTCATCAGTGCGGTGGGCCTCGTGTGTGTGTGCATCATTCCAATCATGCACCGCGTTGTCTACAACCACATGCTGCAGCTGCTCGTTGGCCTTGCCATAGGGTCTATGACGGGCGACGCGCTGCTACATCTCCTGCCTCATGTGAGAATACGCTTAGCGCTCACGGATTTGTAACTAGTGCTATTTTTTTAATATCCCCCCGCATTTGCAGGCTCATTTGAATGTTTATTTAAATAGATCATCAATCAAAATTAGCCAAGATTTAACTCTATTTGCCCTAAATCCAAACCAAACCCATGTCCTACTAACCCTAATGAAATCATAACCTAAACTGAAGCAAAACTTAACTTGATATCAAGATTTGTATTTAAATTAGTGTACAGTCGCGGTGGGAATCCAAAAAATTTGCATTAGTTACGATCTTTGAGCTGCTTGTCAGATATACATGTATTTGCAATACATGTTGTGAACTGTTTTAAATTTTGTATACCGTATATTTAATTGATTGTTTCAAGGTGCATAACTGCAAATTAAATCTGTTTTTAAATTTTCTATTGTAAGTTAATCATTCACTTGATTGTGTGTCTGAGCATATTTGCGATGGGTATTGACTATGAAACCATGCGTTACAGACCCTTCAGCAAGGCTGTTAAACACACAAATGTCGCTAGTGCTAACCCCGTACCAGATAATTTATTTAGTTGGTGTTAGGAAGGGCATGCGGCCGTTAAAACTCAACTCCAGCAGTCCTCATCAGGGCGCAAACTTGTGTGAAAACATGGACATTAGTCAGATTAGACGTCAAAAAAGGAGGTTAGTTAATTTAGTTATTTACTGAACTGATATTGATTTATTTTGCAATCGCTGTAACGTTGATCAGCGTTGTTATTGCAGGCCTTTGTGCCTGACCACGAGTCTCACGGGTCTCACAATTCGTCCGGCAATGAGCCGATGCACGACGCAGCGCACAATCGCATGGTGTGGATCGGTCTCACCGCGCTCAGCGGCATCTACGTCTTCTTCGTCGTCGAGCAGTTTGTGCGCATCTGCTCAGAGCGCCGGCGGGGGCGCCACAGTGCACCCGTGCACCTCCACACCGACGCAGAGGTAGGCAGGCCAATTGATTGAAATAATAATTATGTATTTTCATTTTAATCGTAATTGGTGGTGCAAGTTTGGACATTTTGTGTTAGTCGTTGCCGTAATGACGTAATTACCGTGATATAGTTACTGCATTGGGAACAAATGTTTTTTTAACTATGTTTTATTAAGATTTTTGAATGAGCAGTTTGCTAAGTCGGCCACAGTTACTTCAAAAAGTATCAATTTTTTATTTTTTCTTGTTAAATTTATTGTTTGAATAACCAAACGCGGAATGAAAATAAGCTTTTATTATTATGATCTCAACACAGCTCATTGTTGTAACATTAATACCGGTAACGTCATTACCGCTGACAACGCTTTGCGCAATCTGTGCTAGCGCGGAAAAGTGGATGTAAAACGTAAACGATGATGAACGCTAATCGGAATGTTCACGGCAGTCTTTACCTATGTATTTCCTTCAGGGTTATTCAACGCATCTGTTCAATTTATTAATAGCCCTGCTAGGTTTTATCGTTGGCAATGCATTTCTGTACATTTTAACTTCTCTCAGTTGCAATCCGCTCTCATGCTACGTCGTGTGTTGCGTGTTGTGTCACTTCGTTATTTATTGTTCTTATTTATCGTGTATGTTGATTGCTGCCATTGTGTTGGTGGATATTATATATCTGTAGAATATGAATTTTAGCTGCACGTTATTTTAGCAGTTTTGCCTCTCAGAAATCCTGATGCACTTAATTTTGACGTTTTCGAGGACTGCACATTATACATGTAGCTTCTGCAGCTTTATTTTTGCTCTTTTGCTAAATTTTGACGAATTTACCAAACTCGCGAAATTCGCTAAAATTACATGCACGCGACAACACTATGTTATACCATAAGGCCATTGTCATCTGTGTGCTTCAGATGGAGAAGGCCCCCATGAAACCCACCCCAGTCAGTTTCCCCCTGTCGCCCCTGGCCGCCGAGTCCGGTGACGCCCCGAGCGGGGTCGCAGGAGGGGCGCAGGTGAGGTTAGGGGTCAACAAGCACCTGGCAGGGGTTAAACTGTCTCAGCAGGGCGCTCACTCGACGTCATGCGAAGAGATGCTGATGATCGTACACACCAACAAAGGTTTGCAGGCCTGCGCTGCTGGACTTAATTTATTTGCATCAGACCTTGAATCCGTATATGACTATTCTGTTTGGTGACAATTTAACTCCCAATGATGATAATTTTTGTCCTACTTACTAAGCAGCGAGGCAAGTCGTAAAAGGTGACTATAGAGGGTGAAGCCGTTCTGCGCGTGGCCCTCTGTACAGAATCGGACTGCAGTATAATCTTCATTACTACGTAATACTATGCAAAGTCCTTGAACTCCCAAACCAGCAAAACCATTCCCTGGCTCCTCGGGCTTGTACAGCTCTCTCTGATTCTTTGGAATTTTGGATATTGCTAACATTGTTAATTTATTAGCAATGTTACAAGTTCTATGCGCGTGTAGATGTGAGGACATTGTCCAACACGGCCCACGATGAGGTCCACAAGCACTGCGACCCAAGAGCGCGCGACAGTGCCTGGCAAACAGACAAGCAGGGACACAACCACAGTCACAAGGTGCCCGGCTCGGTCGCCTCCGTCGCGTGGATGGTCATCGCAGGGGACGGGTTCCACAACTTCGCCGACGGGTTGGCCATAGGTGAGTCTGAACTGATTGAGACTGGAGACTAATTGAGACTGGAGACTAATGGAGTCTAATTGAGACAAATCGAGACAAATTGAGATTTTAAACTACTTTAGACAAATTGAGACACGAAGCATATTGAGTGCCGTTGAATGTCCGTTTTTTATTTGCGTAGCTTCAATGTTCAGTCGATGTTGCGAGGGCTTGCGGTAAGAGTTGCAAGACATGCGCAATAAGTGTCCAGAATAATTAACAACAGGGCTTGATCTGCTAGTTGCCAAAATTGGCCCAAAATTTTTTTGGGAACAATTGCAGATTTTTTTTTCCATTTGGTGAAAGCCCATGGCGAAGTTACTATTGATCCTTCGTTCTTAGAGGCTGAATTGCTGACCCCTGCAGGCCGGGGAACAAAGAATTGCCACAGCTTCCCAGGCGAGTCGTAAGTGGCGACCAAAGAAGGGGGAGCGATTCTGTGCCGGCTCTCTTACACTGAACCGGACTGTGCCCTCCGGACTATATAGCCCTTGTGTGCTACACACGGTCACTAAACTAAAAAAACAACAAAAAAAACGCAATTGTTCAACTCGATATGATCCTTAACTAAATATGTTCCTCAACTAAATATGATTCTCAACTAAGCATGATCCTCATCTAAATATGATCCTAAACTAAGCATGATCCTCATCTAAATATGATCCTAAACTAAGTATGATCCTCAACTAAGTATGATCCTCAACTAAGTACGATCCTCAACTAAATATGATGCTCAACTAAGTATGGTCCTTAACTAAGTATGATCCTCAACTATATATGATTCTCAACTAAATGTGATCCTCAACTAATATGATCTTCAACTAAATATGATCCTTAACTAAATCTGATCCTCAACTAAGTATGATCCTCAACTAAAATTGTCCTCAACTAAATACGATCATTAACCAGGGCTAGCTCTGTCAGTCGCAAAAATTGGCCCAAAAATTTTTTTGGAGCAGTTGACGATTTTTCTTCCGTTTTGACAAAAGCCGTTGGCAAAGATTTTATTGATCCCTCGTTCTTAGAAACTCAATTACTGGCTTTAAGATGATGATGAACATAGCAGAAAATTTATATATTCCGTGCATCCAAAGGGAACAACTGTGCAACAAATTTAGCGAAAAAAAGTATGGCCTGATGAAAAAAGAATTCTTTTATCAAATTTTTTGCAAGACCCTGATCAGGCCCTGATTAGCACCCGGATATGGTTTATGAATGATGATAAAATATAGCATCCCCGTTGAAATGACCGTTTCATGAGCCCGACAGATATAAGTTCACACGCGTATCTCCACACTATAACTGCTATGAGCAATATTTTTTCTCATAATTCAGAAATGTTGCAGCAAGTTGTTCTGGTAAATTAATCACAGATTTAGTCAAATTGTAGTACTTACCATAGTATAAATCATAAAATTTAGTAGACCTATATCAGTATGACTGATATAGTCATAGTCATATCACATGACTCAGTTGACTTTTTTTCAGATTTATTTGAGGTTGATTTTTGTCATAATTTATCTATTTTTTCGCGATGCTATGCAAGGATCGTTTTTTAACATTGCAAGGTACTGGAGGTTTTATAATTTTCTATCAGCAGTTTATGTTTAAGTTAATCGAATCTTGCTGCATAATTTCCTGCAGGTTCTGCATTTGCGAGCAGTCTGACGGGAGGCTTGAGTACGTCCATTGCTGTCTTCTGTCACGAACTACCACATGAACTCGGTCGGAACCCGTTCAATGTATTTTGATGTCATGGAAGGAATCAGTAGAGAGCGATATGAAGGAGCGAGGCATAAATAGAGGAGATGGCATAGAATCGAGAGTTGTGGGGAAACGTAAATGATTATGATGATGTATTAGTATCATTTAGATGCTAATTTTGTTTTAATAAATTATATGTAGATGAGATGTTATACGATGTTATACAAATGTACATGTGTTTTTCTTGGTTATTGTTGTATGATGTATTGTTTTTTTTTGTAAGCAATTAGTCCCTGGTAACTATGACCGATTAAAAAACCTTGTTTTAGGCGTACAACGCCGACGTAATTTAACCCTGTGTGTTTGTGTAACCAAAGTAATACATTGACATACTGTCAATGTATTGCTTGTGGTGCTTCACGTGACTTTGCGATGCTATGAATGCAGTATGACTAGCAGTACGTTGATGCCTGTATGACCTGTATGACTGATGGTTTGTTAATGTGTCACTTGTGGTGCGTCAGGTGACTTTGCGATGCTTATGAACGCCGGTATGTCGGCGAAGCAGGCGCTCGTCTACAACTGCGTCTCCTCCGTACTCTGTATCGTCGGAATGGTCGTCGGCGTCGCCGTCGGCAATCTCGAGGCCGCCGACTCGTGGATCTTTGCTGCCATCGCTGGGCTCTTTCTCTACATAGCACTCGTTGACATGGTTAAGTTTTTACTGCGCTTGTGAACATGGCGAATATTGATGGGTGATGAACTCTTTCTGTACCTTCCCATACCCCAGCAAGTCGGAGAAAAACAAATGGACTTGCCGCCCAGAGCTCCCCGGGCGAGTCGTTAAAGGTGGCTGAAGAAGGGGAAGCGATTCTGTGGCGGCCCTTCTACACAGAACCGGACTGTAATAGTGTTCGTTACTGCACACTGTCCTTAAACAACAATTCCAATTCCATCTGTGCCTTCCCATAGCTACATTTAGTCATTGTACTACTGTACGTAATTCTATGAAACATAATAGGCTCTAGCATTGCATTGTGGTTATCAGTTACCATGAAACGATTTAATCCTTCCTCTAATTTACTCAAGTATCGTCCGTGTGGTCCCTGTAGACCCGCTCATTGGTGCTTCATAGTGATTATGACGTCGCGAAGATCTTTAGCGAAGCGTATCAGCCTGGACGTTGAGAGTTTGTGTCCGACCGTCAGCCTTAGAATGGCTACGGTTGTTAAGGGGTCCAGAAGAAGGGCTACTGTAGGTGTTATAGGCTACGGTTAGTGTGGTACCCACTGCAGGCCGGGGAACAAAGAATTGGCTTGCAGCCTAGAGCTCCCCGAGCGAGTCGTAGAAGGCGACTAAAGAAGGTGGAGCAGTTCTGTTTGAGCTCCCTTGCACAGAACCGGACTGTATAATGGTCTTTGTGTTACACACGGTCCTTAAAATACTAAATGCAAAAAACAAAAACAGGGCTACGGATAAAGGGCTCGCAGGGCACGGGCAGGGCTGCCAGTATATTTACTTTTTGACTGTTTCGTTGCTGCCTGTAGTTGCCAGAGATGAAGTCGGTTCGCCCGAAGACCGGTGAGCATCCGTTTGTCCACTTTGCGCTGCAGATCAGCGGCATGCTCGTCGGTGCAGCCATCATGCTTGTCATCGCCGTGTTTGAGGATAAAATGGACTTCAGTTAATGACGATGTTATGATACTAATCGTTTGAGACATAAGTCGTTAGAGATTCATCTGGTCTCGGATTGTATAAAGCCGCTTATGCTAACCTCGTTTGTTTTTGTCTCATATAATGATTGTATACAGTGAACTGGATTATGTTCGCTGTGCGAAGTTTATATTCGCATGCAAAATCTTCTGTCAGTTCTTGTGGGAGATTGAATAGGTATGGTCAGTTTTGTGAGCGGAATGGTCAAAGCACTTACAGGCAAATACAGCTTGTAAAATAATATAGATCCTAAGTAGTGTAAGGACTGCAATTTTAGCTAAATACGAACATAATATTTTATTTACACGAATTTGTTGGTTGTGGCCAGGTTGTGTTCAGCTATAAGAAACCATGAGATCCGCATCGAAAGTATTTACTTGGTCATTCAATATAGTGTGCTATTGATATTTGTGTTAGTTGTTTCATCTATGGCCTTAGATGCACAGTGCTGGATTGGTTTCGTTTCAGCTATTCGTTGTGATGTTTGAATGTCCTCGATGATAAATAAAGCCCCGATTTGATATAATTTGTGTATACAAACATCAAATTATTATAAATTTGATATGAAGGAATTATTAGTTTTAAAAGGACATTAAACGTGGTGAAACAAAGTTATATTTTCATAGATTATATAACATTCTGAAATTTGCAACCTTTTTAAACTTGCCCCATAATGTATACATTTTTTCACTGAGCACACAGCCATCTATATATTTTTTAAGTCTGTCTAAGTTGCCAGGTGTCCCATTGAGTTATAGTCCGTCACTTCTAATAATGTCTGCTGTTTTAGTTTTGTAGCATATTTTCCTCCATTAATAATAATAGTTAATAATAGCAAATTTTCTAACACTCTGGAACGCCGTAAAATTTCCAAAGTCAGCATAAGGGCAGTGCACACAATCCAATGTTACAGCAGTCGGAATAACAGTACTTCAGTTCACCAATATTCAGACACATAAATGAAGACAGCAAAATCTGCTGAAGAATGATAGCTTCAATGTGCGACCTACTATCCTGCCAAATTAATTGCAAATATGATCTGATAAAGAGTTCAGTTTTGAGTCTTGCGTAAACGGGACTACTTTTCTAGTTTACTTTGATGAATATATAAATTGTAAACTTACCACGCGTTTACGAAAATTAATTTCATTTTATTGTAGCAAATATAATTATTGCAGGACATTAATGCGAGTGGACAATTAGTTGTTTTACTTGCGGATTTTTTTTTAGCTTCCACCCTGTGTCATTTAGCTTGTTTGTGTTGAAGGGACTATGATACGTTATAGTTATTTAGCATTGTATCCGCAGCTGTGTCGCTCATCCTGTAAAGTGCTCTGATATACGTAAGTGCTCTGATTCATTTATATACCTTACTTTATTTATATGTTTGGTTCAATCTTCTATACTCAACAATTCTTTTTCTCAGAGTTTGTAGATTACTGTAGTAATCGAAGTTTGAAACAATATGTATTCATCAACGATGATTACAGTCAGGTTCAGTGCTTCGGAACAAAGCAAATAAATAACTACTTTCTCTTTGTATGTTGTCTCAGATGAAACACGTACAGATTCTCAGTTATCGGCTATTCCTATTTCCCCCTGCACACAAGGGATATATGCTAATGATTTTCAGTTGTCAACAAATGTTTTGTCTTTATTAACAAAATATGTTAAGAACAGTATTATTCGATTTGAATTATAAAACTGTGGCAACTGCTTAATATAATTTTTTTATAAAACTATCTTCTCACTTGTTCTTTGAATAATGAGAAACAAGTCAACTTCATGTCTGTTCTTCTCTGTTTCTGCTAACGTCGTCAACCAATACATAGCCACATTGTGATGTGCCTGCTCAACCTACGTTTCATTTACGTTGTCAAATTTTATATTTGCTAGGAAGTGTACATAATTATTGGTATATTTGCAACGTTTGCAAATGGCTATTTCTATAGATGTAATACAATTAAATTTGTAGAGTCGAGATATGTCTTTTTTGCGCTATACTGTACCATTTTTTCTTTACTATTTGATTACAATATTTGTATTTTATTTGCTGTTTTAGATTCACGCTATGTATCTCTTAAGTGATGAACTGGCTTTGGTGCGATAGCATCACTGATTCCACTCCTTGGGATAGTATCACTAGATTTTGGAATATTTCAGTGATTGATTGATCTGATTTTCAACTCAATCTCCAGATATCTGGTGATATTTTTTATCAATTGATGCATTTTATAATGGGAGCTTGGGATATTTTTCTTTAAAAAATGCAATGTAGGGATTTTTTACCGAGATAACAAGAATCTAGGGATATTCTTCTTTGGTTCAATGGTATCAGTGGATAGCATTTCTGCTGAATGGTTCTGTCGAGATGTGTGCACTTCTGCTTCATTCATGCTTAAATATTGATCTGAAATTTAAAGTACAACTTACAGTCTTACACAATTCGCGATTCGACGTTGTTGATTTGAGAAAATGTAATGATGGTGTTGTTCAATCATGCATTTCTGTATTACTGTTTTGCTTTGATAAGCGGACTCATAAATACCACAAATCGACCGGTATGACAAGACCCGAAATAAATGACTAGATCTCACGCCGTGAATGATGGTTGGTGTGATTGATACGCTGTTCTATCGGCTAGTAAACAAAATTGCTAGATCTTACTCGAGCTTGTTGACTTTGTGTACTGCGTAAAAAATTGATGCTGAATGTTCAGTTTAATTCTTTTCATCGACTGACATATGCGAATATGTCACCCGACTCGTTGATCATTACTAATATAGTCCCGATTTAACATGTTCAGCCTTTATCTTACTAGACTGTGCTGTCCAAATGTAAATAGATGTTATTCTTGTCAACTGTAACTAAATAACCAGTGTACCGGTAATAACCAGTGTACCAGTAGATATAGTGGAATTAACTGACGCTCAATTTCAAAGATACCGTATACGAATGGTATATGATTATATATTTGTGATTCGTTAGTTAGCGACTGAAGTTCTTGACAGTGTCAGAGTGTGTGGTGAAAATATATTTTTGTGTAAAATGCAGTGTATTTGTGCTATGAATGCAGTTAATCTCCACACTTATTGGATGGTAGAGTACCAGTTTTAATTTTGAGCGTATATTGAATTGTAGAACTGTTATAGTGATTTTAAGCCGCCATTCTTAGGTCAAAAGCAGCTAAGGCAATGCAATTTTTTGGTAGGTTAACAAAAAACTTTATCTTAGTAAAGAAACGATAGTTCGTAATAATGATTAACACGTTTTTTTAGCTCGTCAGTAATAATAAAAATATGCTAAACTTAAAATATGCATAAATAATTAATTAGTACAAGCCTAACTTGTTAACAGTTGCTATTACAGGTATTAAGGATACAGAATTTCGTTAGGTTGTGTTTGTATTGCTTTAGTTTGATATTTTGTTTTCATGATTGGGCGTATTGAAGCATTTTATATTTCTTCAGTCCTATTAAACATGTGTATCTTATACCGTCGTGCCTTGTTATTTTTAACTATTCCATTAAAGCGTAAAAACTGGACAATGAATGATAAATTTTTCAATCATATTCTTCAGTATTCAAACAATAAAATTTCTATTCATGACCATGAATTCGATAGACTCATACTACTGAAATCAGACTAGATTCCACATTCATCGCATAAACCACATTCATATTATTATGAACATACAAAGCGATCGTTCAGCTTAACAGTCTTAGGGTCTGCTCTACTTTCATCAAATAAATTTTCTCTAATGTACGCTAAATCTGTTAACCGGAATCCATGCTTTACAATTCTTGCTTGCTATAAATGAACAAACATGTGCTTTTTTAAACCATTCGTCAAATTTGACATTTTTTACTGCACATTTTAATCCAAAAATGCCACTTTTGCGACTTGAAGCTTATAACTAAAGCCGCAAAAAACGTTTTTTACTGGGCGATGCCCATGCATCTTTGAACTAAAACTCAAACTTTCCTATACCTCTAATGTTCAGTTACTGATAACTCCACAAATGTACTTTATAACTCTACAAATTGATATAAATCCACGCTGAGATCAAGGCCTGAGACCACCAGAGCCATGCTGCGCCACTTGATCAACACTTAAGTGGCAGGAGACCCTTGCGCCACTTAATCAACACTTGAGTGGTTGAAGTCCCTTGCGCCACTCGATCAACACTCGAGTGGTAGGAGACCCTTGCGCCACTTGGCTGCATTCTCCTGAGACCTATAGTCAAACTCGAGCAGTCCCGGCAGTGCAGCACACAGTTCCACGTATGCGTGGCAGAGACGACCAAAGTCATCGACGCTGAGCGCAAAGGGTCGCGAGTCTGCGTGGATCTCTGCCATGGCAATAATCCGCTCGGTCAGATCCGGGCGATCAGGAGGAAACAGTGTTCTGCACGCAAAAATAGTAAAGGCAGAGTTACATTACGTCTTCCTGGAACAGTGTGTTTCGGGAACATGTGTGTTCCCAAAGTGTCGAGGGTAATAGATCTCTATAAATATTGAAGTTAATATGAGATGTTCAGTGAGGCGCTGTGGTGTAATGGTTAATGACCTGGGTTCAAGTCTCAGAGCCGGCAACTATGAAACTATGGCATCCTGTAGCAAAGCTGTTAAACACACAAGTGTCGCTGACTGCTAACCACCGTGCCAGATAATTATTTAGTTGATTGGCATCAGGAAGGGCATAAAATTCAGCTCCAGCAGCCACCACCGTGGTGAAAACGTCTAAAGCCATGTGAAAGCATGGACATGGGCAACCTCACTGGTTTTGCTGCATTATAGTGAAGTAAAATTATGAAACAAGCTTCAAAATAGTACCATGCCAGACAGACTCGTCGAGGCTCGCTGCGTGTCGAGGAGGCTGGAGTGGATGCTTTGCCAAGCAAAGTCGCAGAGTTTAAAAGAAACTTAAAATAAACTAAAAGCGACATTTTTTTTGAACGCATACAAATAAATCAAGACAACAACAAACATCACTTCAAAATTAAAAAACAATCCCAAAAACAAAGTTCTCTCTCCCCCCGGGACTCACTGCAGGCCACGCTTGCACATCTTCTGCCGATAGTGGAACACATGCCGTACGACTTTCTCCACGATCTTAAAGGGCACGCCAGCGATGAGTGGCCGCGCGCGCGGCGTCAGCAGCACCACGCCGACGTCGACGTCCGGCGGCGGCGTGAACACGCCGCCCGGCAGCGTGAGGCGGTGTTCCACGTGGCACAGACTCTGACACATGATGGACAGGCGGCAGCGCTGGCGGTCCATCGCTGGCGCAGCCATCCGCTCTGCCACCTCCTGGCGAGTGTGGAATCAATCTCCATTTATGACATGTCAGTCGTATGCATAGAGGTATGTTGAGCCCTTACAAAACATTCCCAGTGTTACCGCAGGGGTTCCCTAAGTGCTGCCCGCGGGCCAAAAGCGACCCTCAAAGACTTTTTATGTGGCCAGCATAAGTGTTGCTAAAAGAGCCACTTATGCTAATAATAGAATGTCTTCAGCTTATTTCTATTCAAAATTTGTGAGTGTTCTGTTCAGAGCACTTGCATGCAGTTTATAAATACAATGAAACTAATTGCAGTCATTCTCAGGAAATCCTACAATCTTGCGACAAGATAAGACCTCCTGCTTTGTCATACCTTTTCATGTTAATGCCATGCAGCGAATTCAATTGTTCAATGAATTAGGCCTGAAAATGTCTTTACCATTACTGGGTCACTTTATATGAAAATGGTACACTTAATCAAGCGCGCCTCGCATAAGGTAAACAGACATGGATACATCAAATAAATGACAAACTTAAACAATCCACAGAGTGGTCAGCGGGCGATCGCTTAGCAACTACAATGTTTCAGTTCAACCCAAATAATCAATGAATGAAAATCAAGTCAAATACAAATTGTACTATCTATAGAAATAACTAAATAGCATTAATGAATAACAGTCAATTTCAAGGTAGATTAAAACATTGATTCGTCCGCACAATATCATGCGGGCATATTTTTACAATTGAAGCAAAAAAATAAGTATTTCTACATTATTTCATACTTTGCACCATTGCATAGTGGGCGAATCAATTTATATCCAAATATCATGTGACATCATGTAGTCCCAGTGCTGGCAACTATGAAACCATGCGTTACAGGCCCTTCAGCAAGGTTGTTAAACACACAAGCGTCACTAGCTGATAATCATCGTCCAGGGCAATTTATTATTCTGGTTGGAGACAGGAAGGGCATCCGGCCATAAAAACCCAGCTCCAATATAAACTCTAAACGTCTAACCTGTGTTAACACGGACACGGCGTTACAGACTTGTCTGTAGCGCTTAAGAATGGACGTCAAAAACTATGATTACTATTATTATTATTATTATAACATCTAACTACGACACATTCTTATAAAAATCTCACTTTTTGAAAGGTGAGCGTGAGGCGAACGCGTCCCTGCGACCACGCGCCCTCGCGCCGAGACATCAGGTCAAGCCACTGGATGATGAGTGCTGTCGAAACGCTGAAGGGAAGGTTGCCGAGGATATGAAGGTTAGGCGGGGGGTCGGACCAGGCGGCGGGGGGGATGGGCGCGAGGGGGAAGAGGCTGGAGCTGTCAAAGGAGAGGATGTCACCATGGTGTACGTGCATGACGTCACCGGACGCTTCACGCAGCAACTGAACAGCGATGACACAGGGCGTACAGTACACTGGGGGAGTGGGGGAGGATTTGGGGGTTTGAACTTCCTCAGAAATTAGAAAAAAAACTTAGATCCTAATTGTTTCGACACAGTTTTTCCTCAAAAGTCCAAAAACCTTCACGAAATCGTGTAGGCCTAACCCCTTAAATTTCTGTTATACAGTCCTGGGGCTCTAAATTTCACAATGTCACACTAAATAAAGTAAAGGACTACGATTAGGCCAATAAATAAATCTTTCATTCACCAACAAGGCAGAACACAATAAAGAAATACAAACTTCAACAAACGTACAGTTGAAGTGTGAGCTAAATTGTCATGCAAAAACACAGTTAATGAATGAATAACACATCAATGAAATAGTGCAGCAATGACGCATCAGAATTATCCATTTTCTCACCTCGAGGCTTGGCAGGAAACGGGCATCCTTCTCCACGACCGTCAGGTGCTTCACCCCCGCCTCGAGTATCGCCCGTGTGATGCCCCCCGGCCCCGGTCCCACCTCACACACATACGCGTTCTGCAGGCGCCCCGCGCTGCGCACAAACTTACGCGAGAGATTACCGTCAAGAAGAAAATTCTGCGACAGCTGTTTCCTGGCACGAAGTCCGTAGATGCGAATGATTTCACTGATGGTCGGGAGAGGGGGGAGACGAAGAACGCGGGCTGCGCTTGACACGGGTGCAGTCATTGTGGGTGCACTTGTATACAAAATGAATTTTGCTCAATTACGCTCGTTTACTTGCTGAGTCCAACGAGAGAAGTAATATGTAGCTTCAATAATAGTTAGCTTGTGGTATTCAAGTGAGTTTGCTAGGCTCTGAATCTTCTAAGCATAGGCCTAAACCTTAAAAGAAATTAGCTGACTTAAGCGACTAACTGCTGGTTGCTCGACCTCGATTTTAGTTCGATTTACTTTGTGGTCCGAATTAACCAATCATATTATTCGATACAATACTCTCATAGATTTTCATTGGCTAAATCGGACTAAAAAATTAAATCGCACTTAAATCGTACTTAAATCAAGGTAAGCAATACTGGTACAATAGCAGTAACTCTCTCTCATCAGTGCTCTGCCACATGGCAGGTCTTTGGTGTCCAAACCTTCCATCTTGTCTGATCTTCAGCCCTTCTCTTGATATCCACATATAATTCCTTCTCAAGCAGATCGTCTATCATTCCGGTATGTGGCCTTCCCGGTCCTCTCTTACCCTCCATTCTTCCCTCCATCACCTCTCTCAACAAACCCTCTCCTCTCATTACA
>JAQIWG010002608.1:0-19902 GCA_034695025.1 Chamaedrilus cognettii | reverse complement strand
CACTTGAGCTCAAAAATTGTTGGGCCCCCCACAAATTTGTGGGCCCCCCCACAGGCAAAATCCTGGCTACGGGCCTGACGCTAATGCTTCCGTATCTCCGATAGATATCAAACATCGAAAACCAAAGGCACAGACTACGTTAATTGTTTTTACTGCACGCTCAACGTGACCTATCCCCAGTTCCTTGGGGTGAGAAATAGAACTTAAATTAAAAGAATGAGTTTAAAGAATAATTCATGTCACGACGGAAAACGTGGAAGCACCCCTCCCCCCCCCCCCAGTTGCAAGTTAATTTAGGTACGGAAAAGTTTTCGTCTGCACCGCCCCCCCGGTCGTGGGTTCAAAATATGAATTTTGACCGAGAATGATTGCGCCTTTTTATGACTTTGTCACGTCAATGAAGCAAAATATTGTCAATGTCTATGAAGCTAAATTGTCCACGCATAGTGAGAGCACTGGCAGAATTAGGAATTAAATTTGTCAAAATATTAACAAATAATTTAGTTTTTGTTCTTTACAGTTTCATTCTTGAAACATGGAAATCGGCAACGAAATCGGACAAAAAATAAGGGTAACATTTTTCTCAATATTTTGATGTAGGTTATCTATACAGGATTAAAAATTTGGAGAGAAACATGATATCGAGTGAGCGAAAATGTATAACCGTATGTTTAACTCTTATAATTGATAATTCACAACTTGACGTGGCCTTGAACTTGACGCTGCCTTCAGCTTGATGCTGCCTTGAATTTGACGCGGCCTTCAACTTGACGCTGCCTTAAACTTGATGCTGCCTTGAACTTGACGCTGCGTTCAACTGGATGCTGCCTTCATCTTGACGCGGCCTTCAACTTGATGCTGTATTTAACTTGATGATTCCTTCAACTTGACGCTGCCTTCAAATTGACGTTGCCTTTAACTTGACGCTGCCTTTAACTTGACGCTGCCTTCAACTTGATGCTGCCTTCAACTGGATGCTGCCTACGACTTGATGCTGCTTTCAACTTGATGCTGCCTTCAACTGGATGCTGCCCCTTGGTGCTGCCTTGCTGCATTCAACTTGATGCTGCCTTCAACGTGGTGCTGCGTTCAACTGGATGCTGCCTATAACTTGTTGCTGCCTACGACTTGATGCTGCTTTCAACTTGATGCTGCTTTCAACTTGATGCTGCCTTCAATTTCACACTGCCTTCAACTTGATGCTGCCTTCAAATTGACGCTGCCTAAATTATTTGCAATTGATCTAAAAATGCTAACTAAACATAAATTGCAAGTATAGGCTAGTAAGTAAAATTGCAAGTATAGGCTAGTAAGCAATTATGTGTATTTCTAATTCTGTTGCAGTCGGCCATAAAGGCTAAGCTTGTCGACCTTGGTGCCTATGTGGGTAAGTACATAATTCTGCCAGAGAAAGCGCTACAGCACTAGCTGATATTTATTCATTCATCATGAATAATGATTATTGTTTTAATGCTAGAAACAGAATTTCTTAAGTTCAAATTTGATTGTGTGGCTGTCAGTCAGTGTTTATTTAGTGAATGATTGTGTTTCTGATATCATTATCGTAATCCTATGTTTACTAACGTAGAACTCAAGATAAACTTATATTATTATGAACATATTTGAACTCAAAATGTCGCTGAATTTTGTTCACGTTAAAATCAATTTTTTTTAAACCGCGTTCTTTGAACGTCTCTGTGATGATCTATGATGATCGCTGTTGAGTTAGTTTGATTGCAATGTCAGATGATGAGTTGCCTGACTACATCATGGTCATGGTGGCCAACAAGAAGACTCACGCTCAGATGTCGGAAGATCTCAGCCTCTTCCTCGGACCAAATACGGCAAAGTTTACAACTTGGTAACTCTGCGCTTTGCTGCTGGTTGTAAACAATGAACTGCGCAGGTCTAGACATTTGTGCCTACTTATGCTAAGGAAGCATCGTTGTTAAATTAATTATTTGCCTATTGATATTTTTTATACGGTACTGCGGGGAATCATGTAGCCGGGCAGTTCAGTTCTGGTGACTGATTTGCACGACTACCAGGGGGAACAAATTCTGCTTTACCACATTGTGCGTTTCATTGCTGTGCATGTCATAGACTGATGTTGCTTAATTCAAAAAAGAAAATTCATGATGAAAAGAATTTTGAGCAATTAAATTGTATCCACTGTAAAAGCACACTTATTTATATGTGTATGATTGATGATGCAAACTTCTATTTGTGCAACATCATTACTTTGCTATGCTATTGATCAATATGAAAGTGTGTCGTGTCTAAATATTAATGTACGAATAACCCTTGTCTGCCTAAAGGTTGCGTGGTCTCCTGGAGAAGCTGCAGTCGATCACTACAGGTATTTCATCTAGATGATGTGCGATGTGTCATTTCCTGTTTATTTTAATGATGACCTAATATCGATAACCAAACATGTTCTGATGTTGATGTATTATATAAATGACTACCAGAGCAAAAAGAATATTTGTGTCTATGAATATTGAAAGTAAGAAGGCTAGCATGGATACAATGTATTTTTTAATTTTATAATTATATTATAAGTTCGATCTTCTTGCTCTGAAATCAAATTCATAATGGATTGAAGCCTTTCTGTAATCATCGCCTAACTCACAGATTCGGCGGTGAACGCGGCGGAGAAGCAGTCTCAGGCCGCTGTCATTGACGCTTCCATGCTCTCCCCATCCACTGCCCCCCAGTCTAAAATCATCGGCGACTCGGAAAAGAAGAGTACTGGGGGTGAACAATCGGTCGTTGCCGTGGCTTCGAAACCCGCAGCAGAAGAAGCAGAGCGGGATGCGGGGGGGAAGGAGGGGAAAGCAAAAGGAGTGTCACAGAAGTGTCACGGGGGTGAAGGGGGGAAGCAGGGGACAACTACGGAGGAAGAGCCGGTGATCCGAATCCGATTGGAACACAGTAAGTACTGGAGCCGGCAATATTTTGTGTTGATGGTAATTTTTTATGAATATGTCAGTCATGAATGAGTATAATTTGCATTTGGTTGTGTCTATGATTTTGCATTATCCAGCTAGATCTTTGTTCGATATTGAAAAATCTGTGGCTTATAGCCGCTGGGATCTGTTTTAGATGAGTTCGAGGAGGAGCAGACAAATGACGGCAAGGGCTCGAGCCGATCGGCTAGCAAGCCAGTGAAGCCGACTCTGCAGCGCCGGCACACAGAGGATGCTAGCAAGCGACAGCACGAGGAATACATCCCAGAGAAATACCACCCCTCCGCTCCGGCTGTAAGATCGATGTTTTTTGTAGTTTTGTTTTTGTGTTTTGTGTTCAGCACGAAGACTATATACAGAACGGTTCTGTGCAAGAGAGCCAGCACAGAACTGCTCTCCCTTCTTTGGTCGCCTTTTACGACTCGCTCGGGGAGCTCTGGATTGCAAGCCAATTCTTAGCCTGCAGGGTTTACTGTAAGACTGAGCTTGCTGCACTGTCGCTGCATTATTTATATACATCATGTTTACAATGTTCACGTTACATATGTTCAAAGCATCAGAAAAGATAAAAAAAGAGAAATGCCATGCATATAATTTCCATGCATATAATTTCCTTATAGCGTATAAGATAACATTTACATGTACATTTACAGTAACATGTGCTCTCAAGTACTCGTTAAAAACTACAATGTGGCGTTTGGTGAATCTGTATCTATTTGCTTAATGATTAAAGTCTGCGAATTGAAGAAATATGCACTTTTGTTATTTTTATATTAGTTAGGTCTTTGAAATTGATCGCTAATGTGTGTTGGCTTTAGCATGGTCAATATGGATTCTGTGATGTTATGTTTTGAATTTTGGCTTCACATAAATAACTAGTCTTGTGGAGACTGTGCAGAAAACTGTGATAAGCCAGAACCGTAGTGAAAATGTCGTGAAGACGATTTTGAAGTTTGATGTTTTTGAAGCGTCTGAAATTTCATTTTTAAAGTCTTGCATTTGCGAAGTTGTTCATTTTGAAAGCTTATGTTTCAGTGTATAAATAATCAGTTTGCGTACGTGACGATGATGCTACTATCCGTATTCTTGAATTAAAACACTGACGATATATCGCGTTAAATTTGTTCATTGTACGGTACTTTTATTGATTGATGTTTAAAGATAAAGCCCGAGAGGGCCGAGACGAGAGATGATGAGCGACGAATCATATCATCAGCTGCGCTAAAAGTGCGTTGTATTCACTATTTACATGTGAAACGCCCCTTTTGTCATCGAAAGTGGCCTAGTTAATTGAGAGTTATCTTTCGCTAAAATGGAAAGTCATGTCTGTTATTATATGTCCAATAAACAGAACTTTCTGATCTTATGTAATATATAAGTAAATATTATATAAATAAATCTAGTTCAATAATCGCATCTGTGAAACTGCTCGGTCAGTTTTGTCATATATCATTGGTCATCAGGGATATAATCCTTGCTTAAATGAAGCTCCTGCAACTGCGTTAATTCGCGTGTGCCTCTATCCAGCAGTCGCACGTGCGGCCCAGCGACGATCGTGACGCGCCAGGGGAGGGGGGCCTGCGCATGGTGGCCGCGGCGCCGCCGCGCAAGAGGGCCGCGTCGACCCTGGGATCGCTGGTCGGCGCCGTGCTAAGCCACGCCGACGACGACGACGAGTACGACCCCTGTCGCCCGGCCATCGGCAATGTCGCCAGCATCGTCAAGGTCACCGAACGAAAGTGAGCCCCCCCAATCCTTGGCAATATCTGCAGTACTGTGTGATAAATCTTGAGGCTTGGGTGTGTTTGCGTTGTTTTATTCATTCATTGAAACATTGCGTGTTTCACGTAATATTCCCAGCCATTGTGTATATTGAGAAGGATTAGATCGACTTATGTGTTTTAATACGTAGGCTGGATGAAGCCTACGCGCCGTTTGCTTGTTTGTTTTGTTTGCATTGCTGCAATGTACCAGCAACAAATGTTTAATGAGAAATGAAAACTTAATGAAGCGAAACCAGTGTGTTAAAGAACAGAAAATGCGCTCCCATTTGAGCAAATGCTGCGACAATCCGATAGTGATACAAAATGTAAATAGCGCACTAATTTACGAAACTCGCAGAGCATTGGCCATGGAGGCGATGTGATGAATAGCTCTGATACAAGGCTTGATGCTGTGCTGCGCTGTGCTGCACTGTGCTGCTGCTGCTGCAGGTCGAGTGTGCCGCTGTCGATGCAGGCGAGCAAATCTCTGCTGCTGCGCGCCATGCAGCAAGCAGAGCAGTCCGTCGCTGACATCAAGCAGCGCTCCGGTCTGTAACCTTCCACGGCTTTCTCTTCGGAATCTTCTAGAACGTTCTAGAACCTCCTAGAAACTTCTTGAATCTTCTTATATCAAGAGCATACAAGTCAGCTTAGAGCATTTATAATTTTACAGCTAAATTTTATATTGTAGCAGTAGCTTTATGTTCTTAAAAAATTGTCTTAAGATTCATGTATCAATAAATTGCTTTTAGAATTACTATTTTTATTGAGTGTCTTGATGCATAATTTTCTATTAAATATCTTGTTGTTACAGCCGCTGCTGCTGCAGCAGGCGCCGCGTCGTTGAAGCCCGTGTTCCAGTCCGACGATCGTCGACCCAGGGCCTCTATACACCGACGACTGGGCCCCTTGGGCCAGCCCGCTGTCCTGCCCCCCCACGGGCACCAGGGCCGCGCAGCCCGAGCCGACTTAGACCTGGAGGAAACTCGGCTGATATCCATGTCGAAGAGAATCAAGATGGCCGCCGGGGTGTTTGTGCCGAGGGAGATGAAGGTGGAGAGGAGTGAGGAGGCGGAGGAGAGTTTCAATGATCGCTTCAGTGATCTAGGTGAGGGATATGATAACTGTTTTGTTGTTTCTTTTGTCTGCAACGGAACGTTGCGCTTGATTTCTGGGCAATCAATTTTGCTATGTGAAATTAATTCATGTACGTTGAACCAGAACGGATCATGTACTTTGTTATGGCTAATATCACATGTATTAAATACTACTGTGTTCTAATTATTATGTTGACGTATTCTCTAATGTGTATTATGAATTATTAGTATGTGTTCGTATTGTGAATATATTGTTGTTCACTACATGAATCTCTCTCTGATGTCTTGTTAGTAAGTGAATAAATTCTTTAAGTTATGACCATAATTGAAACTAATTTACAACTTACTATTTAAGTACTTAATGTTTGTAATTTATATGCACAGATGAGGAGGATACGAGGCTGGTGCAGTGCACCGTACTCAATGCCAACGCTGCATCACTGCCGGCGTGCAGCAGGGCACAGGAATCAGACGGCCAGCGCAGCGCCGTGCCCAGCGACAGTCCTCGGGGGGACAGCAGCGAGCTGGAGAATGGGGAGGAGAGGGATGAGGGGGGGGAAGAAGAAGAAGACGCGGAAGAAGAGGCCGCGCTCAGGGAGATTCTCATTCAGCAGAAGAAGTAAGCAAAGTTGTGTTTCTTGAAGCTATTTGTAGTGTGTTTATTTAATGTTTAAGACTGGATTGAATAATTATCAATGAAGCGATGACTAATAAGCGATGACTGATAATTGATGAAGAATTGACTGGCAGCATATTGGGTCTTGATATGACTTGCCTTGATATGAATCATGTCTTATGAAAGCGTCATCCTGATGTAATATACACGTTACGCTGCATCTTTCAGTTCCGATACTTTCAATTGACTAAATTATATTATTCTTGTCGTAAATTTTTAACTTTTCACAAAAATAAGTTTTTGAGTTGCATACATAATGCAATGCTCTTCTGAATTTTTTGCTCTTCCTGCGTTGTGGCCTTGTAACAGTACTACAATGAGACTACAATGAAACTACAATGAGTAAAATAATTATTATGATCCTATAACAACAACATGAATATGTAATTATTAATACTAAAATATTCATATCTGTCCGGGCTTTCAGACAAAAGACCAGGCCAGCGACGAACAACCCAAAGTTTGTCGTTACGCTCGACACTGTCTATCAGCGCCCCCTGGCGGCGGGAGAGAGCGGTTACCATGACGATGACGAGCTGCACGTGTCGTTTGTCGACGACGACCTTGCGCTGTCCACGGGGTCGACATCCCCTCCTCCCGCGCCCAATCTGCCGAGGAACGTCGTGAGGGTCAAGCCGCAGTTTGTGCAGCAGCAGCAGATGAGAGCGGCCGAGACCTTGCAGGCCCCAGGTGGTTGTACATATGGTATTGTATGATGTTGTTTGCATCTATTGTCAGAATGTCCTACCCCTACAGATTAGAATAAAAAGTGGACTGTAGACTTATAGGCTTTGTTACTAGCATGGTCCGTAAACTCCTCAACAAGACTAAGAAGCATTGAATGCGAGGTATTAAGAGGATTGTCTCATTTCCGTATTTTGATTGCTGAATGACTTTTTTTCCATTTTTGAATCAGTTCAAATGATTTGCTACATTAGACGATGAATTGGGTCAGTTCAAGTTGCAGCTGTTTGTAGGATTTGACGATGAATCGGGTCAGTTCAAGTTGCCCCCACAGGGAGCCAAGAAGTCGTCGGAGCGATGTCGCTTCTGGCCGGTGTGCAAAAACGGCGACGCCTGCTCGTTCCATCATCCTAACACGACGTGCAAGTGGGTTCAATTCTTGTTCCGTTCTTTCAAATACGTCTTTCTTTGAAAGAAGCTCTCGTGATTGTCATTCATTCGATGTCTTTAGCGCTAGGAACGCTTGTACGCGTGATGAGACATGTATATATCGTGGAGAAGCGAGCATTTCATCTTTAGCATCTATTGTATATAGATGTCATGGCTGTTACTTTATTACTTCGGTAGCTAGTAGTGCTGCTAAGGCAAGGCTGGGTACTGCTGCATTTTTTATTATTAAAGTTCAGGCTTTGCCAGCACGGAACTACGCTTGTGGTGAGCCTTTGCTTAATTTTGAGCTTTTTGTTAGATATGATTTTTGATAGCTTTTTTTACAAACTCGACTAAAGAAATTTTTTGCAACTTGTACGCCTAACTTAAAATGGACAGTGTACCGTTACGCGTTTAAATCGACTTTCATAGCGTAGGCCTACCCGATTTTTTAAAGCTCGGGAATTGCACTCGCTCATTTTATAAGGAGCAGGCATAACGCTACTCCTATTTTATCAGAGCTAAACTAAACTCTTGTTAATGCTTACTGTTGGCTGCAGAATGTTCCCTCAGTGTCGGTTTGGAGACAAGTGTCTCTACATCCACCCCACGTGCAGGTTTGACGCGCTCTGTCGCAAGTCCGGTTGTCCGTACACCCACGTCTCCCTGCGCGCCACCAACCCAGCCCCCGCACCCCCGGCCTACGTGCCGCAGGCACCGCGCGGTCAGATTGCATGCGTTCTTCTTAATTATTCTTCTTTATAACTTATTCAATTAAGTTTAGCCCCTAGTCTGATATTTTAGTTAAAATGCATTAGCAAGATGGCGCTATTTTTAAGCCTTTTCATCTTTTTTTTTCACTATAATGCAGCAAAACCAATGAGGTATTAACGGGCATGGAGGCGCAAAAATTTTAGTTAGATGTAAGCTGTTCGCCTAGTTTGAAACAGGCAGGTATAGCATTACGCATAGAAATCTATTTGATGACGTAAGTCTGTGCGGATTTTAAAGGCTGAGCAGTTGTATTACGCCTTTTTTTAAAGGCTCTAATTTTCGCCAGTTTAACGATTCGCTAAATTTGCCAAAATTACACTCTACCAAAAGTTTTAGGTTTTACAGTGAGCCGACCTGTTCTTCAATGGCTGAAGCAGCGTGTCTCTGTTTGCTCAGCACCGCACCATGCTGCGTTAGCAACAGGTGGCGCCAACCCGGCGGCGATGTGTCGCTTCTACCCCAACTGTGCCGACATGGCCTGCGCTTACACTCACCCCAAGGTTGGACTGCTAAGCTGGAGCACTGCTGCTGTAAAAGAAAATAAAACAAGTCATTTGTTACGCTCCTGTTTCATTGCCGCAAGCCTTATTGCCAGGTCTTATAGGCTTCGAGTCTGAGCCAGCGTGGGAGTTGATAACAAGGCAGGCGTGGACTCAGGATACTAGCCAACACAACTGCTTGCCCAGTGCCTCTTGTCTCCCTTTACAAGGCGGCTGAGAAACAGTACAAGTTATCTATATAAAAATTATCCACGTCTATAAGTTTCATGCACCGACTATGTCTTAGATCTTGATTTTAGAACAAATGTATATGAGCCAAACCAAATGGGGGTTTTAGATTATTCATTCAAAGCGAATGTATGGGAACTATTATAGTTCAACATTTATCTAAATGCAAGACCTCTGGCATAGTGGTGAAGATAAAAGCTAGTCGAATGCAACACCTGTTTATCGCTTATATTTTGATAGTCTGTGTCTGATGTGCAAAGTTAATGAGCCTAGTATGCCATAAAAAAGCCTTTCGCAACTTCTACGCCTAAATTTAAATGAACCGGCATAGCATAGCATTGTACTTTAAAATCGACTTCTGTGGCATGGGCCTACGCAATTTTGAAATGTTTAAGAATAGCGCTATGCCTGTTTTATAAGGAGCAGGCGTGGCACTGTAGTGTCCTATTTTATCAAGATTAAACTGAACTCTGTATCTGATCTGATGTCTGTGGTCGTTGTGCAGCCGTGCAGATATGGTCTGAGCTGTACAAACAAGGCTGCCTGTACTTACGGTCACCCACAGCTGCCAACCAAGAGTCAGCTCAAGTGGACGCCGGGTACCTACCCACTCCCCATTATACTTCGTTGTTTGTACTTGAAACAACTGCTGAGATCATGGTGACAGCGCAAAAGGGTTTTGAGCAGTTGGATCACAGAACTTTTTTGCAGTAAATTATTGTATAAGTAAATATATAAATATCGTATCGGCAGTTCAAAAATGGTCAGAAGTCGTTTTTAAGCCCTGCATTGAGTATTAGTTATATTGTACGTAATCTTTGCCTTTGCCAAGGTAATGTGTTCTGGCATTGTTCATCATCAAATAAATTTGTGATGATTTTCAATAAATTTGAGTAAATTTAAATAGATTATTTTATAAGATTTATTTTTATTAGTTAGTATCTGTTTTTTATCATCATGCAATGGGTATTTCGTAGTTTAATGCAACATGGAGGGTATTGATTTTTTAAGAACTATGCGTGAATGTTTTTTTTCTGTTTATAATTAGAAAATATTGATTTTAATGCTTTTTTTGGGAGGGCATAAAGTTTATAATCATACGAGGGTCATTGTTTCTGCAACTTGCAAGTTTCTGCAGAATCATTTGCTTTCTATTTTAGAAGCTGAATGAATTTAGTTGCTGCAAATTTTGACTATGTACACTTTAGTATTAGTTCTTTAAAATTATGTATGGTTTACGCTTTGTTTGCAGCTCAACAGTGAATCATCTGAAAAAGTAGCTCTGAAAAGCCAGCGTATTTGGATTTAGTAGGACAGCTTGACTCTATGACTTTTCAAGAATTATGTGTAGAGAGGTTGAGCAAGTATTTAATGAATATGGCTCACTCTTTAATCGGCAATGGGACTTATATCACAGTGTGTCGCTGTGTCTTCTAGACACACATAACTTTCTCAAATGATATAAGTTTGCTGCCTTTGTAAATATATTTTTAGTTCTGGTTTTAAGCACGAAGAAGACTTTAGTATTTCTTGAGGAGTTTTATGGTTGAACATCTGTTTAATGTCGTATGAGCGGGGTTTCTAAATATGTAAATGCTTATGTATTCAAGTGAATATCTCGGCATTTCAACCTAATTCCCTGTAAGATTTTTAGCGCAGATGAACCAAGTTAATTATAAATTTTAAGGTTGTTTGCTTGGTCTAGTGTTGCGAGGTCATTCACTCTGAACCCTGTGTTTCGACACCAAATTTGAACTGGTTATTTATGTGACGATTTACTCAAAATTTAGTGAAAGAAGAGTATTGACGGTTGATAGTATTGATGATCTGTAAGATTGCGTGAAATTGAAGAGCAGGGGAGGACAGCAAAACAATTCTGAAGGCCATAGCGTTCAGCGCATCATGTTAGTGTGTATATATTATGTAAGACTAAGAGCACAAGTGGAGTGAAAAATCCAAAATTATATATTCGTGGTGTATCGTTTGGGTTGCTACTCTCTTGGCACCCTAACACAGTTTGTGAGTCTTAAATAAAATGTTTTAACAGCAAAAGTTTGTGTTTTTATCAATATTTGGCATACACCGCCACAAGATGCAGAAGTTTCATACAGACCATGTTCGACTTGAATCAGTTCGTTCACTTAGGCCTACATGTGTTTAAGGATTATGAAAAGTCTACTGCCCTAGATATCCAAATGATCATAAATAATGAGGCAACAGCTCTTTAGCTTAATCTTGTGTCATATTTGAATTATTTACAATGCAACGAAGATCTTTGATTTATGTGCTTATTATTAGGGCGGTGATCTATGATTGTGTGTCGATAATAACTGATTTAGGACCTTGCACTGTTTGGATTGCGCAAATGAGTCCTCCTGTATTGTATTAATCTCCTGTTTTATTAATCTTATATTCGATCACAATTGTTTGCTCCACTTTGCTTGCACCCCTCCTACATGTAGCATTGTATGCAGCAATTATGAATGCTTGATATCTGGATTTTGAATTGTTATATTGTTCTACAATGCATTATACTTTTATTGTAGTCTAGATCAGGGATTCCCAAAGTGCGGTACGCGTGCCACACGTGGCGCGCCGTGACTTTTTAAGTGGCACGCGGAACCGTCGCTGAAAGTGCCACACTTGCACCCGTCGTGTGCCGCCAGAGAAGCAATTTGCTGGCGACTTCCATTTTGAGTGGCACGTGAAGCTTTGCTGAACAAAAATGTCGCAGGCGGCAGAAAAAGTTTGGGAACCACTGATCTGCATTCTAGAATCACAGCCAGCAGTGTCACTTCAAGTGTGCAAATGGAATGGCATTGCCATTTCAATTTACTCTTTGTAATTATAAAAGAATACTGATTTTAGAAATAGGATCTATAGACAGGGACGGGCCGGAAGGCGCCACGCTTTGAAAGTGGTGGGAGGGTGAGAACAATGACGTGGGTGAGAACTTGAAGGAGTCAAGAAATAGCTCACTATCCTGAGCAATAAATATTTCGAAAAAAATAGCGCGTTCAATATTCTGCAGTCAAAATATTATAATAAACGATATACTAGTAGATCTCAAGTCTGGTATTTAAGATAGCGACAAACAAAGTTTAGGCTTACTCCGTTCACGTTTTTCTTCCCCCCCTTTTTCCGCTCCCAGCTTGAATATTGGGGATAACTTTGTATGATAACTTTGATAATATTATTTGCGGCCTTAAGCCGCTTAACGCTTCAGCCATTGGCTATAAACCAGTCGGGGATCTGTCGATAGACAATGACCGCAGTGCCCTCGTGGTGACATCAGAGCTATTTATAGACGACGCGCATGCGCAGAAATGGACGTCAGCCAACCATGATGTTAGTTGAACGGAGGTTTAATTTTAGTTAGGCGATTTATTTTTGACCGTTGCTCCAATAGGAAGTTACTGATCGATTTTTTATTTGCCACGTATGCGGTAGTATTTAAATTTATTCCGTGATTAGGTTGGACTAATGGGTGTGATTATTTATGGTTTAATATATAATATGTATGTTAAACGCGGAATTGCCGTAGGCCTACTGTAAATGAAAGTAAAGCGGCATTGAGAGGGAGTTTCGTATGGAATTTCCAGCATAGTGTCTTATTTAGGTATACCCTTATTTATGGATATTCTTAAGTTCTTAACTCCCCTCGCACAAGATAATAATTTTAAAATGTAGATGTATTTAAATACATTATTTTTCTGTTCGCACCATTGCAGTAACACATAGCGGCCCATCTCCACCTTCTTATTTCCCAACCCTCCACCTCACCCCGCAACATGGGAGCGTTTCTCGACAAGCCGAAAACGGACAAAACGACGGACACGGGCAGCGGGCAGGGGTTGCGCTACGGTCTGAGCAGCATGCAGGGCTGGCGGGTCGAGATGGAAGATGCTCACCTGGCGACCATCGGTCTGCCGGGGGGCCTCAAGGACTGGGCGGCCTTTGCGGTGTTCGACGGCCACGCAGGGGGCCGTGTGAGTGCCTACTGCGCCAAGCACCTCATTGAGTCGATCGTATCACACGCCGATTTCACAGGGCCGATTAACGGAACGGCGGAGATTCACCCGTCGATGGATGGCGTGAGCGCAGGACTTCGCGACGGGTTTCTCCGGCTAGACTTGGAGTTGCGCAATCTGCCGGAGGTGGTGAGCGGGGAGGATCGGAGCGGTACAACAGTTATCTGCTCCCTCGTGACGCCCACCCATGTCGTGCTTGCAAACTGCGGCGACTCGCGCGCTGTTCTCAGCCGGGGGAGCCGCGTGGCGGCGGCCACGTACGACCACAAGCCAGTCAACCCGATAGAGAAGGAGAGGATACAGAATGCAGGGGGCAGTGTGATGATTCAGCGCGTCAACGGGTCGCTGGCCGTGTCACGAGCCCTTGGGGACTTTGAGTACAAGAGCGTCGCGGGGAAGGGGCAGTGCGAGCAGCTCGTGTCCCCCGAGCCCGACGTGACGGTGGAGGAGCGGACGGAAGAGGATGAGTTCCTGGCGCTGGCATGCGACGGGGTCTGGGACGTGATGAGCAACGAGGAGCTGTGCGACTACGTGCGCAGTCGCATGCTGCTCACCGACGACCTCGGCATGATCGCATGCGCCGTTATCGACACGTGTCTGGCCAAGGTCTGCGCTGCGTCGACGCTGCGGCTAATGTTTTATTTGCTATTGTTTGGTTATCCGTTACATAACTTACATTCTCGTTAAAATGTTTTGTTGTTTGTTTATTAGTTTTGTTTACGTTGTCATGTATGATTTGTTTTGTTGTTTGTTTATCAGTTATGTTTATGTTATAATTTATATATTTTTTTAATGTTATTGTTTATGCTTTGTTGCTTGCTTTTCAGTTGGTATATTGTTTTGTGTGCTTTTTATGCGTGTGGCTGTGCAGTGTGCAAATACCCTAAATAAACTGGCAGTGTGCCATTAGTGAAGCGATGTCACTTTAATGTCAAATAGGGAAAGTTAATTCCCAGTCTAATAGATAATTTAATCATAGTTTAAAGCTCGTTCCGGTAGGGAAAGGGTATTCCTAAGCTTATGATAAAAGGGATTATTGTTCATCAAAAATGCTTTGATAAATCAACCTACAAATGTAGGTTGATGTACAAAATTACCGATTCATTTTGATTGATTACGATTTTATATGTTGTTCTGTATTTTCAGGGGAGTCGAGACAACATGAGCATTATAATAGTTGCCTTCAAGGGAGCGCCGCAGGTCTGTGACGAGGCCAGGCAGAAAGAGGCGCAGCTGGACCAGCGAATAGAGACAAAGGTCAAAGGTGAGTGGTCACACTGCTGTTTACTTTGCTGTTTGGATTCTTTCTGTATGTTGTGTGAAGTATATTTTACTCCATGAAATTTGCGGGTCATTTTTAAAATCTACATTTCAATTGTACGTGTACAATCGCACATTGCACAGTTATTTACTGTCTTCATTGACTTCTAGTCTTTTGCATTGTACAAGTCTTGTTTATGTTACTAACCCCTAGTTGAATATTTTAGTTTAAATGCATTTTGCGACTTTGGGACTTAGGGACCTTGGGACTTTTGGCCTTTGGAACTTTGAGACTTTGAGACCCCTAGACTGTACTAGCTATATTTTATTTTAAATGCTTTATCAAGATTGCGCTATTTGAAACCTTTTTGATCATTTTCTTCTCTATAGTGCAGCAAAATCAATAAGGTATTAAGCACTTACATAATGAAGTAGATTATTATGTGTGTTCTTTCCATGGTTACAGGTCGCTGTAAAGTGTTCTTGAACACTTTAAGTACTGTTGTCTATCAAGCTTGGGTGGTTTGTTGTCTTATAGTAATTTTGTCGCTTACTTGTCTACATTCATCCGTGGATTTTGGTCATTTTTTCTGTGGAAATTTTATATCATATTTTGTATCTGAAATTTCAATAAGTTCAATGCGTGTATCAATTTTAAGACGGCATTGAAACTGAATAGTGTATACTAATGGGCTTATAGATTAGTATTGGCTATTTTGAACACTTTGTATGCTTTGGAGCATGTTCTGTGTGCACACACGGTGTTGCATGCTCTGTGTGCACACACTGTTGCATACTCTGTATGCACACACTGTGTTGCATGCACTGTGTGCACACACTGTGTTGCATGCTCTGTGTGCACACACTGTTGCATGCACTGTGTACACACACTGTGTTGCATGTTCTGCGTGCACACACAGTGTTGCATGCTCTGTGTGCACACACGGTGTTTGCAAGCTCTGTGTACACACATGGTGTTTGCATGCTCTGTGTGCACACACTGTGTTGCATGCTCTGTGTGCACACACGATGTTGCATGCACTGTGTGCACACCGGTGCGGGTGTTGTGCGTAGAGATCCTAGATGCGCAGCAGGAGACGGTGACGCTGCAGTACATCATGCACCTGCTCGCCGTGGAGGAGATCGAGGGCCTGCCTCCCGGCGGCGGCATCTGTGCCAAGTATGTCACCCACCAATCGCGCACTAGCGCGCGCAAACTATTGCATCGATGCGCAAACTATTTCAAAGGTGTTACCCACCAATCATAGGCTGGCGTGCGCAAACTATTGCATGGATGACGCGAGCTAATCCAAGTATGTTACATTGTTACTCATTAATCACAGGTTAGTGCATGCAACTATTGCATGGATGGCACAAACTATTCCCACCCAATGTGTTACCGACCATTCACGGGCAAGCGCGCAAAGTACGCACCAATCACAGACTGGTGGCCGGGGCACCTGAAGAGGAGGCAGGGGGGACAATTGCCCGTCATGCTCCTTTCCTGAATTGACATTGATTTTGCAAATGTGCCCTTTCGTTGTTATATGGGAATTTGCCTAATTTAATATACTTGTGTCAGTAGTCTTTGCTGTAATTCCTGTGAATTAACGATGATGTCAGATTTTTAAAACTTAATTTCTCTTGTTGAGTTTCACAAATGCCACTATACCAGTACATTACAATACATTGAAAAATGCATATATATTGTGCCTCACAACCACAATGGCTTAATATCTAATTGTACAGAATTTGGTTCAATTTGGTTGCGTTGCAGACGCGATACGGTGGAGGAAATAGTTCGCAGGCGCAGTCCTGCCTCCCTTAATGACCCACAGGTCTCACCTTGACCTTGACCTACATCTATGTAGCTGAGCTTCTACTCTGATGCAGCTCTGTCTTCTATTTAGCGGGTTTCTAAAGGAAACTGGACTCTGCCTGCTCTTTAGCTAGAAGTTTATTTGGCATTACTTTTTATTTGACTTTGGTTCTACTCTACTTTCTATTCAGTCTGCTTTGACTTATTCACATTTTTTTTATCAAATGTTTTAGTTTTCAGAAATAATAGAAAAAGCCGCCTTAAATTAAATTTTTTACCATGCTTATAGTTTAAACACAAAAATTTGTAGGCCTGTATATTGCATTAAATTTCAAGGACATTCGCATTTTAGTCTACGTATTCTGTGTACTGTCAAATAGTTCTCTGAAGAAGTAATAATTTATTTTTTTACAAGAGAACTCTGATTTTTGCATTTCTCTTGTTGAACTATCTGTCTATAAATAAGAGCATCAATATTGAGTACGAATGGACCGGTTTTGATCATTTAGAAGTCAGTTTGATATTAGAATGATAAAAATGTTATTTAGTTGCTAAAATAAAAAAATTAAATGAAATTTTGTTTCACCTCGTTTCCTTTCAAAATAAAAAATTATAAATATTTATTGCATATTTTTTTGCAGGACTGACTAAGGGCTGGGACATTTGGCTCTTCTCCTAAACACGCCGTAAGTGCACAGTGTTTGCTAACAGAGCTAGTAATTGCTTGTTAAAGGAGAATTTGTTCGATTACTAACAGAAGTTTGTTTGCCGGCAATTTTTCTGCGTATGGTTGATATATTTAAATATTATTTAAGCCTGATTCTGTTTTGTACAAACTTATGGTGGGTTGAGTTCATTTTAAAATTGAAATAATCTGCATTGAATTTGAGGCTAGACTTATTTTGATGAATATATTGCTGCATTTAAATTATTATTATTAATTATTTTAAATGCCTTAAATAGTTGCATATGAATTCGTATTCATGAATGCAATGACGACACAGAGTGTGTTAAGAATTTATCATTTTAAAAAGTTTTATATTTTTAACTATTCCATTTGTGATTTTAAATTTTGCTGTTATTCTTGCTTAGGTCTGTTCACCGCTGAGATTTCAATCGCCTGCAGGCGTCGAATAGAAACCGGTCCAGTTGATGCTTGACCGGGTCTGTGCTCGCTAGGTGATTGCTTAGGCAGCGGCACAGGAAGAACTCAAGAGTTTTGTTGTCGAGTAATATGGAAGAAGGACTGCATACATTTATACGAGCAATCTTTGATTTCACATGGTTGTACATATGACATCGTAAGCTTCTGAATTCGTTGGTGACGTTTTCTATGACACTCGCTGCGCAGTCGCGGTACGCTGCGGTTTTGAACGCGATTCCGTCGATATTCTGATCAATTTTCTTAATTGCGGAGCTCACCAGGGAAGCACAATTATAGGCTGTTATTAACGTTTTTTGTGCATTCATTGTAAAACAATATTCACAATTTACTGGTGAAAATAGGACCTTATTGTGATTTTACTGTGAATGGATTAGCATAACTACACGGTGATACAGGAAAACTGGAATCAGTAGAATGATTAGTATAACTCAATCAATTGCCAATAGATTTTCATGAATATTGAAGCAGTAATACCGGAGAGATTTGCGATTATGATGAATTCACAGTTTGTGTTCAAACTGTCCACAATTAGCTGCTGCACACGCACGAAGACGGCCACGCCATTGTTTGACTGACACGTCAATGACGCGCTGGTCCGGTTTTTCCCACTCATCCACGATGCGCTGTTATGATTAAAAGCAAACAGTAAGGAAATCAAGATAAATTTTTAACGAGCAGCGGTACAATGCCCTAGAAAAGTTTAAACGACGTTAAAAGTTTCAGGTAAATTGATTGGCAATTGGTTGAGTAATAATGATCATTCTGCTGGATCTCGTTTTCTTGAATCATCGTGTATTCATCAGACACTACTGCAGTGTTCATTCTGTTGATAACATTCAGTTTTGACTGTTGCATAATCGTTTGTCCTCGCTTAGTAAAATTCCTGTTTTCAGGATTTCTATTGTTTAAAATATTTTCTTTGTCCATGGTCGCATCAGCATTGTTCAGCAGATTTGAATGTTACGTGGTGAGAATTGCATTAGATCAAAAACTACAGTGTAAGCTTTCAGATGTTACACTGTAACCATCTTTTTTGCACGTAAGGTTTTTGCGTGTAGGTTCACTGGTTCACTAGGGTGATTTTCAGTATTAATTAAATTTACTTTTGCGATTTCGTTTATTTATGAGCTTTTCTACAATATTATTGTCCACAAGGACATTGTTATTTGTATTTCAGGTACGTGAAATCTATACGATTAATTAAAAACGGTTAATAAATATTTATACATTGTATCTCGGCTCTTTGTTGAATTCAGTGCTCTTGGAAATGTCCAACGATTAGCGAATTGTAATGCGTAACATTGTATGTTAGTTACTTATACTATTGTTAATTTGTTTGAAATAAATTTAAAGAATTGATGCTCGAGTCTGCAGAACCTTGTATCACGCACGGAGCGTTTGGTCTCTAATGTTTCAAGTTTAATTTCACATAAATAAATATTTTGTGAAAGCAAACGGCATATAGTCGAACTTGGCAGTGTGGTGTAAGCTCTAATATTGGTATTCACCATTGCGAGTTACCCTCGAGTTGGCTCAATCGGCGGATTGAGTGACGTCACGCTAGGCATAGGAGATTGACAACGGCTACTTTCAACTCGCCGACTGATCAACTCGAGGCTAACTCGCAATGGTGAATACCAATAAGGATTGGTCCACCTGATTACTGACGATGAGACTGCAGGGTTCCCAAGGTTACTGAAATTCTAGCGTGCTCTGAAAATGCACGGCAATTTTTTGTGATACTAACAAATACTGTAAGGTACTGTACTATGTAAGGTACTCATAGTGAATTGGTGGTACTGCAAAATCATGCGAAAGTACAAACATTTAAAATTGACCAAGATATTAAAGTCAATTAGAATTTCTGATTCTGCAATAGATCATTTCAAGTACCGTAAGCCTACTGCAGTTGGCTTGCCTACATCTTCAGTTGGATTGATTGAAACAGTAACTGACCGCGCTACCTGCACACATGTAACCCGCGCGGTTCGAGCGTGTTGTTTTGGCGTACGCATAATAATTCAAGAATAACGACTAAATATGGTACCATAAAATGAATATAAAAAGGCTTGTACGCTTTAGCTACTGAAATGCAAATGTGAGCCTTCTAATTTAATGCGTGAGAGGGAACCTTGTAAGAGAAGACTACAATCTTGCGAATGACAACATCCTAAAACTTAGAAGTCTACACGTTGTCTCAAAAATGGTTAATAAAAAAAATTATCATATGCTAACATCAATTATAAAGAAAAGAGTTTTTTCAGAGTTTTGGCATGGGGTTCATGAAGCAGAAGTCAGGCGAAACTATTGTTCTGAAATTTTAAATAGAATACTACAATAAATCTCTTATTCACCATCAAGGCAGAACACAATAAGAAATAGAAACTTAAATAAACGTACAGTTGAAGTGCAAGCAAAATTTCGGTGAAATTCATAATATCAGGTGATAGCTTTCACGCAGTTAACGAAATAGTCGTTGATGATACGTGACGAGTCGAGTACTAACG
>JAQIWG010002607.1:0-19903 GCA_034695025.1 Chamaedrilus cognettii | reverse complement strand
GTATATGATTATGTACAGTGTATATGATTATGTACAGTGTATATGATTATGTACAGTGTATATGATTATGTACAGTGCATGATTATGTACAGGTCCAATAAAAAAATTTGCCTACATGATGTCAGTGGAAGGCTTCAATGTGTCAGATCCCGCTCAATTTGACATTAAATTTCATTTTAAAAGCTAGCGTTTTTTGTAGGTAGACTTTAGTTTTCAAATCAAAATTTAAGAAAAACACTCAATTTTTTGTAAGAAACAGTAAATTTTATGTAGTTTAAAGTCATGTAAAGACATTATCAATTAGTATAATATACTATGACCGTATGATGTCAAATTCCAACTAATTTCGATACAAGACAACGGCTCATTTTTAAACACCGTACAACCCTTCAGTCCTCACACATTTCTCCCTCACCGTAGAGGTAGTCAGTTTTCTCCGCAGCGTCGGTGATGTTGTCCTTGAGCAGAACCTGCAGGGCAGCGCGATCCGCTGCATCGTAGAACCTCGACTCACAGTTCCAGTACAACGACAGACTGTCCAGCTTCAGCAGCTGAATACAGAACAGAGTAGCAATACACAGCATGGTGCTAAACTGTCTGGCATTGGCAATTAAACACAGCACAAAGATATAGTATATGGCACGGCGCTAGACTGTTAGGCATTGGCAACCAAATACAGCACAGGCATGCAATACTTGCATGGCACTAGACAGTCTGGCATTAGCAACTGAATACAAAACAGGGCGATAATACACAACACAGCGCTGAACTGTAGGGCATTGGCAACTAAACGCAGCACAGAGCGGTATTACACATTACCAGTATGTCATAAGGCTGTCTAGCATTGGCAACTGAACCCAGCACAGGGACCAATAAACTTATTAATGCCTAGTACAAAACATAGCGAATGGCAGTGATACACAGCATGGCGCAAGACTGACTGATTTACACTAGCGACTGAACATCTTACAGTACATATTAAAAATCAGTATGGCACAATACTGTCTGGCATTAGCAAACAAAGACGATCACAAATATTATCTAATACCATAGTTGATTATCAGGAGTGGGCATACCACTAGCTATGGCATGAACATGTGCATTAAATCGACGACTGTAAGGGGCGGGCGCTAAGGCCTAGAAACATAGTGAGATATCCAACACACTACAGACCCTCAAATGTCACACACACCGCAGACAGCCTCGCAACGGCTAGCCTCGTCGATGATCCGATTGATCCAATACACGATAATCTGAATATAAATAACATGAAAAATCCTCCCAAAAACACACATAATGCACAAGCAACATCTACAGACAACAAGCTCCCAAACCTTACACACACTGCAGACCGCTGTACTTTATAGATGATGATGGCCTCCAGTTATAATATTACAAACTGATCTACAGACCGACAGACCTGATAGATGATGGATGCGGCCTCCTTGATGATGATGCCAGTCTCCAGTTATTGTCGATGATCTGATTGATCTAATACATGATAATCTGATCTATCACATGACTATCTGATCTAATACATGATAATCTGACCTATCGCACAATAAACTAATCTACAGACCAATATACCTTAAAGATAATGGATGCGGCCTCCTTGATGACGGCCAGCCTCCAGTTGTCGTCGGTGGTTTGACAGGACAGCTCACGCAGTGTTACTCCGACAGAGAACGGCTGACTGGGGTCTGTGTACGCATCCTCGTAGCGCACGTGGATGTTTGTGACCTTCACCTCAAGGTTCTTGATGACATTCGTCACAAGCTTCTCCGCAAACGAGTCCTGCTTCGGGTCCTTGGCCAGGTCTGGTGAAGCAGAAGAAGATTATACTGTAGGCTGCTGCTGTGGCCAGTAATGCCCTAAAGCAAGAGAGCTCATTCTGCCAACAGCGTTTTCAGCAGGCAAGAAATACCTGGATATCATCCACTGCACATCATTTGATTGTTTGTTGTTTAACGACGCGGCAACACACGAGAACCATTTTCATGCTAGACAAACAAGAATGGGTAGCGCCTTAAAGGAAAAGATTACATATGAATCGAATGCTCAGCTATAAACTTTGGCACAGCTGGATTTCTATAAAAAACTCAACGACTTTATGACTTTATAGGATGGGAGAGTAACTTGGCATGAGACAAAGACTACTGCCACGATACCCTTTACCAATTTTTCCCACACAAGATAATCTGACGCTCATCTACAGCGTCTACTCTATGCTGAGCAAAGCGAGATACTGTACGATAATGGTTTGTCCAACACCTCTAATTGGTAGCTGCCGGTCTTGAACATACGATCAAGCTATGACGGACTGGCGCCTTAGCTGACTGAACTACCAAGTCGCACAGGTCTGGTGAGAACTAAATTAATTTTCAGTTTCTTCAAATTGATTATGATATTTATATCTGAAGCGCTTTATTTCATCACATCTCAATGAGCTATGTAGAATACAAAGAAAGCTAATTTTAGATATGGTATGCAGAGTCATCAGTGCTCAAGATCATGCTCAAATTGAGATAAATTGCGACAACTGCATACTATCAAAACACTATTGTCGAGAATATAAATCATTCAGGACAGAGTAAATATTCACTATCAGCTACTAATAGTTAATCAATACCAAATTACAGATCTATAGACAGTTATATAATCCCTGACCTACACTTAGCTTTTATACAGCAAGAAATCAACTTAAAACGACTTAATTTCATTGATATACGAAGGACTTCAGCTCTCGACCGTACTGCAACACAGCCAACTAACGTTTCTCTGCTTCTTTTTTCTTGGCTTCCTCGATGCGCTGAAGCTCCTTCTGCTTGGTGTCCCACAGCGCCTTCGTCTCCTTCTCGGCATTGTATGCCACGCCTGCAGCCACACAGAACACTGTATGCCACGCCTACAGCCACACAGAACACTGTATGCCACGCCTGCAGCCACACAGAACACTGTATGCCACGGCGTAATCATATAGAACATTGCACGCCATTTCTGTAACCACACTGCTCGCCACGGCTGCAACCACATTATAGAAGGGACAATGGATTATCAGCCAAAAGGAATAACCGCCAAAAGGGTTAGCCTAACTCTAACCCTAAGGAAGGTTATTCCACATTGATGCATCGTGTGTTTTGGGTGGTTATCCTGTTTGGCGGTTGTTCCTTTTGGCTGCTATTCTGTGCTCCCTTATAGAACACAGTATGTCACGCCTGCAACCACATAGAACATCTTAGCATTGCAAAGCATGCCAATAACCACAAAAACATCTTAGCAAATGTTGCAAAATACGCCTGTAATCACAAAGAACATCGTAAGTCACGTCAGTATCAACATTGAACTATTTCTGTTACATTAACTTACAGCATTTACTAAATTATTTAACTCATCCGAGACAATATCATACAACACAGCCATTCACGCAGGACTATATATTTTGCTATGTATTATTAGTAATATACCTGTGTGAAATCTATTCAATTATTCGGAGCATTCATCTTGAAGTTTTTGATCTTCATGATCAAGTCCATAGTCAGTCTGCAGTAGATTTAAGCCTGCTCTTGCTACAACTGAATGGATCAGTGATCTCTAATACAATAATCTACGGCCTTAGCATACACCATAATTGACCTTTTTCAGTAAAAATAGCTGTTTATTAGTAAAAATCCTTCAACTTGATTAACGACTTTTATCATTTCTATTCATTACATTTGTTGTTGTTGCAGAATATTGTCAGCTAAACACTAAAATCCCAAAAACGAAAATGCTTGAATTGTAGAGTATTTTTGTTCAAATTGTACATACACTGAACTGAAAGACTACCCTTGCTGAGCATTTAGCGAATCAAAAGCCCACATTTTAAGCCATGACAGCAGTGGATGCCTCACGAAATGCTGCAGCCTTTGGGAATTCACCCCTCCCACCCTAATTGTTGCCAGTCGATATCCGGCAGATCAAAGAATGGCCCGCTATCACCAAATGCAGGCAGCCACGAATATTGGACATGGACAAAATGATTGAAGTGCAAGACATTACAAGTTCTATTTTAATTGCTGTAGGTATATGTAAAGAACTAATGGTAATTATGAAATTAATAAACTCCCGACTTAGGTTAGGTGCACTAAATTACTAAATTTTTGCAAACATGCATTAACTTAAATTTCATCCAGAAGTTCTAATATAGATACCATACCGGCAATAAAAGTTGCTGTTAAAAGATTAAAAAGCAGTAAACTATATTAAACTAAACTGTTAACTAAAACTAAACCTATACCTAAATGTCCACTACATACCTAGACGCTCAACGTCAATGGATTGCTGAGCATTGTATGATAGTAATGCACTAACTTAGCAATTGTCAGCAATCCATTGTTTTATTACGCATCCAAAATAATTGTCAGCGGAATATTGAAGTATCTTCATCAAAGCATGTTGTCCTGGTTTTTTACAGACCACTCATAATGTAAATGGTACGCATCTCCAGCTCATTAAGCAACTAATATGCTTTTTAAAGAAGTGTATATCATATATAAATTATTCAGCAGACTAAAGCCAGTGCCTGACCATGAAGCACTCATCTTTAATTTACAAAGCAGCTGCAGCATGGCTCCAACTAGAGATAGGCCAGGCGTGTACACAGACAATCAGCCGACAAGCCATCTGGCACAACCACCACCCATTCATTAGACCGAGCCGAGCCTATATCACCGCTGTGGTCGTTACCGTCAGGCTGGCAAAAGGCGCGTTTCAGGCCAGTGCTTCTCCAACTGTATGGTGCCACGGACCCTCAATTTTTTTCCACGTTTTACCCTTTTACCCGTAATCGGCAACAGCTAGGGCAATAATTTTGATATCAATTCAATGCGATTCACTATACTACTTAACGCATAGTATTCCATAAATTGCAGGATTCTTTATGTCTACAGAATTACACTTAACAGTTCGACAGCATGCGACGTCTAAAAACTAATAGGCTATTTAACAAATATCAAAGTTAGAATTTCACCTATTCGGTATTCTATTCCTTTTATTTTTTTCTATTCTATTATTTCACCTATTCCTTTCACCTACACCCAGCTTGCTGCGGACCGGCGACAGGTGGTCCGCCGACCGGCGCCGGTCCGCGGACCACCACTTTGAGTAGTACTGTTGCAGGCAATAGGCAGGTTGTTGTCAGCGGCAGAGAGGCACGAATAACCGATCGATACCTCGTCAGGCCTCAGAGGCTCTTAACAATGACCAGATTTCAACAAATAGAGGCTGAGGCCCGGCGTCATACTGCTTGCAACAATGTGCCCATTTAAAAATTGACGCTTTCCCTCCTAAAAAAATTTGCAGATTTTTTCAACTTAAATATAATTTGAATATTTGGGACTGGTCCACTGCGGTCACTAGAAGTCGTATTTTAAATCATAATGCGCATGATCCATCCATCCATCATACAAATGTTTGCACTCAATACTGATTAAACTATTTTTATCTCTATCAATTATCACACTGAACACGTATTATTTTATTTTTATCGACCGGTACATCCATAAATTTACGGTAACAGAAGTCCTGAAAATAATGAAGTTTTAACGCTTACCATTATCTCAGAAATTCCGTGCATACCGTATTTTAAACGGTCATTGATCAATTTAAGTAACTTCGGGATAAATATATACTATTAACGACCTAGATGATAACTAAATTCATACTTTGATTATGCTCCCCCCACATTTAACATTAACCAACAGAAATTGACTGTTATAACTAGTGCGGACTTCGCCACAGAATGTTCAACGGGAATATGATGCAGTTAAACAAGGCAATGGAGCGGGAAATGCAGAAACTAGCATTGTGCCAATGCTAGGCGAAGCTTAATGAAACTATCAATACACTGTGACGAAATTATTAGATACAAATTAACATTCAATTACAGCATACTAACAATCAACTCAATCAACATTATTTGTAACATCATCCCAACGCCCCCGCAGGCCGGGCAACAAAGAATTGGCTTGCAGCCAAGCGCTTCCCAGGCAAGTCGTAAGAGGCGACTAAAGAAGGGGGAGCAGTTCTGCGCCGGCTCTCTTGCACAGAACCGGACTGTATATAACCCTTGTATGCTACGCACAACACCTTTTTGCTAAACTAAAAAAAAACTACAAAAACAAAAAACAACGTACTAAGTAACACAAATTAAATCGACAAGACTGACTGGAGTTTGGCACAGCGATGACGTAGAGTCCATCTAGCACGGCGACAGTCGGCTCTGTGTAGAGGTTCTTCCACGGAATCTTCAGCGTCAACTTGCCTTCAGAAGGAAACAATGCGGTACCGTACCATAGTTACAGTAAGAATTTATTGAAATTTAAAGTGCAAATTTAACTTTATAAACACACATAAGCGTTTTGTGGCCGCATTTCCCGTTTCCACAGGGGTAGGCCATTTGCTGCCATGGACACCTGCCCTCCACTTTTTCTTATCCGTCGCATCTTCAAGTCGAAATTTTCTAGCTTTCATATCCTTCTCTGTCAAGCTTTTCCATGTCGTTTCCGGTCTCCCTATACGACTCTTCCCAGCTCCCTCATAATCCATACATTTTCGCACCCAATCATACGATTCCTTTCTCAAAACATGCCACAGCCATCTCAGTCGGTTTTTCCTTACCATCTCCCCCACTGCCTCAAACCCCATTCTAGCTCTCAGATCGGCACTATACTTTCTCTCTTTCAATGACACTCCACTCATCCACCTCACCATTGTCATCTCTGTCGGCTCAAATTGGGCCTTTTTATCGGCCTTCATTGCCCATGTCTCACTACCACATATCATTGCACTTCTTACACACGCTTCATATATTCTTCCTTTCAGCTTCAGCAATATATACTTTTCAGTTAGAAATGGTGAGAGCTCTCGGAAATTCCCCCATGCGCATCTCATCCTCGTCACCGAGGCAGATTCTACACCTCCATTGGTGCTAATCATATCACCAAGATAACAAAATTTTCATACTTTTTCAAATGTGTTCCCCCCTACTTTCTTGTTGAAAATTTAACTTTATATTTACACAAATAGGCATTAGAAACAATTGAATATTACCGGTTTAGCACGTTGATGTGGATTTGACATTATACCATCTTAGTTATGAACACATCTTTAAAGAATATGAGAAACAACACGTTTGCCTAGTCTTGATTCTGGTGCTACTCGATCATTATGGTCCAGTGCCATCTTATTGTCGGCTTCACTTCTTAACTTTTTTTAACTCAACAAAGAACCTTAACTCAAACAACAAACAGTGCTAAAATTGAAAAACCTTACCGATGTTGCCAAAGCGAACCTTGATGGGCAGGTCCAATTCATCCTAGAGTGGAGAAGAAGCAATTTTTAAATAGCAACTTATTCAAAAACTGATAATTGAAATTTACAGAATGAGCCTCTTTAAAAAAAATGCAACTGTTAGAGCAACAAAGAATTCTTTTTTGATTAACACAGCATTCAAACATAACATTCAAAGTGCATTGATGAGCCATTGAATACTTTGCTGAATGACTAATTAATAGCATAATTATTTGAAAAAATATGAAACCACAAAATCCATTAAGGGCATTATTCTAGAGAGTAGCAGGAAAGAGCTATATAGACAGTTAGCATAGAGACTACTGGCACTTGAAATCAAGTACATTTGAACTTCATAAAATTTGACCCGCATAAATAATATAATTGAGAAAATGCTCAATAATATATTGTTCATTGACCAATGTTCACAGTCTATATAGGTATATTTTCAGACTTCAAATTTAAAATCTACTGCTGCAAAGTACTTACAAACAAATTTTCCTTCACGAATAAATTACTCAGCACAACATCACCTGCAACAAACAATAATCACATTTCTATTAAATTTAATGTAGGCCTATTTAACACTGTTATCTTACATCTCTGAATTCACTATTAACTAGCTAAACACATTCTTCATCCGTTCTGGTTCATCACGTATATGTCCTAAGAAAGTATCCATGCTGTTTCGCCACTTTTGGGAATGCTGGAGAAGGCTTTTATGGTAGGATGCCCTTCTTCACGACCACCAGAATTATCTGATAGGGTCGGTGCCTCTCCTGGATCTTTTAAAAATCAGTCAAAAAATTTTCAAAAGATTTTTTTTCACCAGGCACTTTTTTATTTTCTTTTATTTTCACCTTTTATTTGGCTAAATGTGCTACACATTTTGCAACCTATTAATACCTGATAGGTTTTGCTGCATTATAGTGAAAAAAAATTATGAAATAGACTTCACCATGACGCCATCTTGCTAATGCATTTTAACTAAAATATCTGACTAGGAGTTAAATCTGGTGTGCTGCAAACACTTTTTTCACAAACCTTTAACTATATAAGCAAATCGCTAGCAATGCCTTCTAGAGATGACCCAGGACCGCTTGGGTGTGACTCTTCCTTCAGTGACCGGAAGCCCTGAGCCACAGCAAAGGAGGTGGGATTGGGCTGGCCTGGCTGCATCAATGGTGCAGCTGAAGCGCAAACTCCAAAGTAGCATTTTAAATCAAATGTCTTTGCATTTTAACTAAACCATCCGACTAGGGGTTAAGACAATCTGCAATGGTTCCCCCCTTCTGGTGCACCATTATTACATGTTTATTACATTATTATTCATTACATTATTATACCGTATATTACATTTCTTGCACTGTTCATCACCTTAGAACCGCAATTTAACGTCTAAGGACGAAGATCAATAATAAAGGACAAAGGATCAAAATAAATAATAAAAACTCTTCAAAGGCTTCTGCCAAATGAAAAAAAATCCCCCGACTGACAAACAAATAATTTTCTGGCGATTTAGGTGATTTTCAGATCATGCCCAGAACACGGTGGTCAGCAGCAGCAGCTAGTCATTATAGAGAGGGACACTTGGTTCACAGCGTTGCTAAAGAGCCTGAGATAAAAGACAACATTTGATTTCGGAGACATTGACAGCAAGTCAGCGATGGAAGTTGAACTCCTGACCTGGGATTCTCATACTGCCTGCTCAACCTCTAGATCAAACCCTGATTATATGTTAAGCAGCATTATGCGCCAGACTTCAATGCTGCTGATTCATTGATTCTCTAACTTGGCTATCGATAATTTAAAATAATTATATTAACTTAGCCCACTGTTACACCAAGTAGACAACGCCCGTCTACAGCGCTAAAAAAACTATTTACGTTATAATAGTGAACCCAGAAAGTACTTACTATACAATTCAATAAAGTTCATACATTTTTACTGTATGATGAAAAGACGAGTAATGTTCTAATAAGTTCAAACTGCATTCTGTGAACAGTGCATGTATAGTATACTGCGATATTATTTATTATAAGATCAATAAGAGAAATTACTAAATGGTACGGTACCCGTACGGAAGCTATGCAATTCAAGAAATTCTAGAAACGCAAAATTTACTGAATTTTCAGCTAGTGCAGAACAATAATTATATCTTCATATCCAAGCATCACGAAGACTTGTTACACAGAGATTTAAATATTGAAAACCTGCCCCACTGCAAACAATCATTGCAAATAGGGTACTACTTCAAAAAGAATAATACCAATCATTCAATCAGCAGATAAACTTCATTTTTGCTTGGTTCATTTGAGAAAGACTGTCAAACAATAATACAGATTCTCTAAAAAGCAATAACTTGCAATAACTAGCAATAACTTGCCTAGAGCTTCCCACAAGTGGCAATAAAATTGTAGAATTTAAACGTCAAGCCGAATGAACTTGTATAAGTACGTATATATTTGCTTTTGCCTTTGTCGAATATTTATGACCCATATAATTAGGTCGTGAAGATAACAGATGCAATCAATTTTGATAATACACTAGGTCTATGCAACAAATTCATAAAGTGCTATATTGAACAAGAATTACAAATGCTATGTAGACAATATTACATATAACGTGTGTACACAGTAAGCCTGTCGGCATTGATTTATTAAATCATTAGCCATTCATTTCAAATTAAGCACACAATTAGTCAGTAATTGGAAGGTCAAACACTAAATTATAGGTATTCTTCGATGAATTGTTGAAACTCGCAAAAGTGAAAATGAAAGAGACAATTACTGCAAAGTAAGCAAATTACTGCAAACGAACACCGCTAGCTTCATTGAGGAAAACCTGTGCTTTTATTGATGCTTAATTAAGAACACAGCAGCATATTAAGGTGTATTTATTGCCAAACAAAGAAAAGTCTACAGTCGTTCATATTTTGTGCTCGCTAAGCTAATGAAAGTAATGAAGCCCAGTTAGTATAATTGAAGTAGCTGGAATGTGAGCAGCTTAGAAAACAATGCCTAGCTGACATTGGAATGCCACAGCTGCGCTGCTGCAACCAGTGCTAGAGATGCTTAGCTGCAACATATATTGGTACTAATCATAAGTCTAGAAAAGCACACCAAGCTCAGCAATAATTTGCAGCCCTCCACACTTGTCAAAAGTTTACAAGAAAACAAGAACTTCATCAAATAATTCACTTCCTATCAAATGCAGCAAGGGTGGATATTACACTCACTGTTGTTCACTATCTATATCTGCATAATAAGTTAATATATGACTAAGTTAATATATATATAAGTTAGAGAATTGACGGCCCTGCCAGGGGGATGACGGAGACATACATGTATCCCCTAGTAGCAAATTGGGCGGGTCAGGGGGGCAACTAATGGAGTACGGTACTTCATTCATCGCAATTGTAAAACCTTATTGTTGAGATGATCTTTAACTCCACTAAATGACAGTAGAAATATTAAATGAATTATTTGATTATTTTATGTATTTCACACTGTTTATTACCGTATTCATGATTTCGCTGTGTCCTCCAGAATCGCAAAAGCGGGGAAGTAAAAAAATAACTTTTGCCAGCTTCACTCTCTTAAATTGTCCCCCCACTTTCAAAACTGCGGCACCGCCCCTGTAAATGATCACAGGTTGTTCTGCAAATTCTACTGCAAATCCATAGTAAAAATTAATATATCGATTTGAAACATAAGCAATGAGCACTGCGAGCATGCTTCCATAGATCAAATTCAAATTGCATAATGGGGACTGTGTGACAAATTAAAAAATCATGAGACTCTAGATAGTCAATAAAAAATGTTCTCATTGCCGCTACAACTGTAAATTATCCAATGGGCCTACCATACATTGCGTGCACAAAGTGCACTTGATAAAAGAACACAGTGATACACTGTAAAAAACACTGCAGCCAACCAGCGACCTCGATGAGTAATTGTCATTGCGCAGTCATATGACTGAGTGTATATTTGGTTAGCGGTGAAGGTTTAATGGTAAGCTTGCTCTGCAACACCTACACACTGATGTGTACTTTGTCGATATCAACACTGAGCTCAAAGTCACTATATATATGACAGTCTACATCACAATAAGAGAATGTCCGTACAAAAACAGCACAAATTCAGTACTTACTTGAGTTCTTTTACAAAATATAGATAGCCCATCTACATACCGTAATAGGTTTACTAACGTAATAGACTGCACTGCAAATCCACATAGGGCCTACAAAGCCCTACATATCAAACTCTGAAAGTCTGTCTGAAAAGTCTTGAAAAAAGGCTTTCAGTGTAATTACATTCAAGGTTTCAAAATCAACACAAAACAATGGTAGGCCTGTTTGTATAATAGTCAATTAGTCATACATTTTAAATGATGTAGGCTACGTTTCAGCAAACCAATGCAAGTCCTGCTCAATACAACACACCAGTACCAACTTCCAACGTATAGTATGCAGACTGTGATTTAATTTAAATTTGTCACAAGCAGGGCTTTCCTTAGGTGTCGTCCCAACGTCACTCGCGCCAAAAAAAGAAGCCCAAGGTTGGCAAGGTTGCATCGCCAACATCAACAAAAAAAGCACCGGCGTATGAGATGCCAAACTTGCCAAATCGATAGATATTGGTACTTAGTCTAACAAGCAAAATAGCGTTGTGGCCGAGTGGTCTAAGTCGCGGACTTCGGATTGCGAGTATGGCCCTGCAAATAACCATCCGTTAGGGTGCCGTACAGCAAAGAAGTTGAAGAAGTTGAAGTTGAAGTCTTAGTAGATTACGTGCTATACAGTATAGATACTCAACATTTTTGCTGTATGGTAGGTGCAAACAGCTAATATTATAAATCAACTTATATTATTAGGAGCTTGTTGAGAACAGCTTTTTTCTCTGTACATGTTGTAAAATGTCTATATTAAAATGGAGCAGCAAGGGTCAACAGCTGGCTACAGTAGGCAACCAAACATGCTAGCATGCACCCATGTCACAAAACATTCACCGTTTGGAAGTCAGAAACTGCTTGGCTCAGCCTAATAATTTGCTATTAGTCAGAGATCCACGATTAATATAGAGTTACATGTAGTTAGACCTACTTAAGATTAACATAGAATTGGGATTAGTTTTAGTGAAATCATAACAATTTATTCTACGCATTCGTAACGTGAAAAGAAGTCAAAACACAAGATTTTCAAAGATAACCCATTAAGACATACCGTAGATGGCTCCACCATAGGTGGACAACTAGGCATATGCCATAATACGTTATCTATTCATATAAAATTCTATAAATCTTTCCAGTTGACGTTCCTCCAAGCTGCTTCCCGCCTCCCTCCATTACATTTAAAATTACACAAATGCAATAAGCTAATGAAATCAATATTTCAAGTTACCGGTGCAAACATTAATGACATTGAGCAGAATACACTGCAACACTCACAAATTTATTCAATCCAATACCATCGTTAAGTGCCGTAAAAATGTTAAAATAAACGGTGCCGCATTTTCATTAAAAAAAGCGCTAACGATAGATTGCATTCTTACCTCAGAAATTTGAGACAAGATATCGGAAAATTGACTCCAAAGGTTTTTGTCAGTTTGCGATATTATGCGTATAGAGTAACGTATGCGTATAGAGTATAGAGCAACATATAATATAACGTATATACTAATTTTGCAATGGAATTTCCTGGTATTTTTTAAGTTACTAATTCTGTTAATAATACCGCACTCTATTTCCATGTATAAAATATTTTCTGCCATTATATTTGAAGCGAATTGCACAGAATTGACAGAAAATAACAAATCTGCGCAAAAATTTTAAAATACTGATTTTAATTTTTGCATAAATTGCACAAAACAAATAATTTAGCGAACATTGCAATACGTTGTGACAAATCAATAAAAGACATATTTTGCACGCCATTTTGCATTAAGTTTCTGAGGACCTGAATCATACGGTAGTCCTACGCTTTATAATACCCTGAACGTTAAACACCTACCGCCCCATATGCCTATCGAGAGCTGCGAAGTATCCAAATTCTCGATGAAATCTCCAAGAAAGCGGTTGACCAGCTCAGCGACGAGGCTCTCGAAAACCATGATTGCGGTGTAAACAGGTGCAAAACGAGTGGCACTATCCGGTTATCCTAACACCTTGGCACGGGGGGGTGTGTGACTCGTGCCCTGTAAATTTGTTGTTTTGGAGCAAGCAAATCGGAGCAGATGTGTTTTCAATAAATGACGGATCACATGAGTCAAGTCTTATTCGTCTGCAAATTTTGGAAAATTTGAAAGGTAATAACATTCCGTGGTAATAAGAAGGTCAAAGAAAAAATTGAGATCCTTAAATATTATATCTCATTGGTTTTGCTGCATTATAGTGAAGAAAAAGATGAAAAACGCTTCAAGCTAGCGCAATCTTGCTAATGCATTTTAACTAAAATATCCGACTAGGGGTTAAATCGTGTGCACTTCAATACCTCTTTTCACAAAAGCAAAATTTCTTAACTATATAAGCAAATCGCTAGAAATGCCTTCTAGAGATGACCCAGGGACGCAAAGTCTCAAAGTCTTAGAGCGGGTTTTTTCATCTAGTACTAAAACTTTAATCCAAGGTTTATTCTGCAAAAACAAATAACATGGCGTTAAATTAATCATGGATCAAGCGTTCGGCGCTCTTATTGGGTGTGATGACGTCATGACCTCGGATTAAATTTCAAACACTTGATGGAAAAACTCAGGCTTAGAGTGGATACTATAGATGTACCTTTGTTCCCATCTTTACTTTTGGCTTCGCTTAGGAGATAATTTCACGGCAGCCCTTAACTGCCATTCAAAAAACTCTTTGCTTTGTCTATTGAAATTGATATACGACGTCATTAAATTAAGATGACGTGATAGATTTTGAACGAAATGACTTTCTGTTTAAACTGAATTCCAATTAGTTTCATTTCTTGTGGAAATTGGCATTTTAGTTTTTTATTAATGAATATTATTGCAAGTTTTTTTGAATGGCACTTAAGGGCTGCCACTAAATTGCGTTCCTTAGCAAGATCTTAGACGGGCGTAAAGGTAGGTCTACAGAATCCACCCTTAAAGTCTCAAAGTCTCAATCCCGCAAGGCCTCCGTGCCGCAGAACCGCAAAGGTGCGCAGCCGCAAAATACATTTAAACTAAAATATCGAACCATGGGTTAATTTGCTAGAAGCACTGCCGCAAGTATAGTTTTTGGAACTAGGCGATGTCCGCTGACAAAATTCGTTGGGGAGGGTGCCGGCCAAAATATCGTGGCAAGTTTTTACGCTGCAATGCACTTTCTCCAGACCTATGATCAGAAAACCCCATGTGCAAAACAAAAAATTTCTTGAGATAATTTGTTTAGCCACGACCAAGTTTTGTGAAAAAAATATGTGAGCAAGGAACAGGTCTAGTGAGAAAATCCCTTGAAAATGTTCTACCAGCGAGTTTTCCTTTTTTAATCCAATCATTAATGACCAAGTTCCATCAGAAATTCGAGCAGCGACAAGCAGATTTGAAAAGCAAAGAGAAAACGCTTGCTAATCAATATGCTATCGCATGCAATCACAGATCATCCACGAGAATAGACAGTCTGCAATAGTCTCATTTTCATTTGCGCCTGTGGATGCAACAGTCCAGCACTGGGCTTCTCAACCATGTGAATTTACACGTACTTTGCTCTACAATTATTAGTTTTATCATTGCACTACACCTACAGTATTCTTATTATCCTATGAAAATCAGACAGAATTTGAAACAACAATTCTTTTTATGAACGCATGATAAACTAGTTAGTCAGCATTGAAGATTAGTCTAAGTCACACATTCTAATTATCTAATTAATATGTGTATTAGCCTGCCAAATGCTTCAATCCTTCATAAGCACATTCTAGTCATAGTTGATGCAAAATGAAGAGCACTTTAGTTCTTTCAATGTCCGAACATTAGTTTTCATAATCTACAGCATTGTCAAGATTCAAAAATGTTAAAATGTTTGCACTGTGTGTCTTTTGTATGTGTCTCTCAACCGGGGGGTGCGGGGGTCTTTACGTCCGCTCTGGTTGGGGCTCGGTTGTTGGCTAGTCTGTTTATCGCAGCTTGGTTTTTTTCTGTGCGATGACCTCCTGCATATCTAGAATGAACCACTGTATCTGCAACAATAATAATTGTTCACATGCAGCTTAGCAACATGTGCATGTGCATGGTCAGTTAACTCATTTCAGATTATCAACTAAACTACAGCCACTTATCGGCAGGCAAAGCTTATCAGGCAAGTAATCATTTTTGTAGTCAAACACGGTCTAATGACGGAAAAATGTTTTTGCACCAGGTCATTGTGATGTCAGATGCTGTTATAATTAGGCCTAATCATAATTTTATGTGATCATAAGCTCATCAATGTGAAAATATCATAATTATGCCTATATCGCATGCACTGATGAGTAATATATTATATGCAATGATTGATTATTTAAGGTAATATATTATATGCAGTGATCGATATTATGCCATGATCGATCAATGAACCAATGAGATGTGATGATGTGGCACATTGGTGCACACAAACTTATCAGTAGCTTTAACTATATGACCAACCTTAGATTGATATAAATATCACAACTGCTGGAAATCCTGCATTTACTATTGTATAAAAATTTATGAAAAAAGCAGTGTTTTAAGTGGGCCGGGTCCCGCCGGGTCTCAGACCCGGCACTTCATATTAGGGACCCGCCACCTCAAATGTGGGACCCGGCACCTCCAATCTGAGACCCGGCACTTTCAATAATATTGGAATCCTGTTCCATAAACGAAAGAGTTACCAGAATCATTGACATTTACAGTAGGCTAACTTACTTAACATAGGCCATGTTCAGAGATCTGCATGACAAAGCCGCTCAGAGCCTCTTGCCTCTTGCTTTCCACTTTAGCCACTGGAAAAAAGGTTAGCATATAATACGTTAATATGCTTAAGTATAATTATAATACGTATTCACTAACCTTGTCCAGCTGTTCCGTCGTTGAAATACGTTTGATATGAGATTCATTATCGGAACGATCATGGAATTTCTCGAGCAAGCCATACAGATTTCCAGATATCCTATTCAAAATAAGCGGGAGAAAATTAGTCTTTATAAAAGTTTATTATACATATATCATATCGTATTTTATATAATTATATAATTCTTTAAATAATGTCAAGCTGTTGCTGTCATAATATATTATGTAGTAAATAGCCCTTAGCTACAATGGCAACAAATTATTAACAATCAAGTTCTTTGCCCAAAATTCTAACGTTGCACAGCTAATGTAGTTGCATTTACCGTTCATCACAACGTGACGCGATCCATTGTGGCACTTGTTACTTTTATTATCAATTGATTTTATGTTCATGCATTTTGATTTGAAAGTAAACTGCTGTTAAATTTGTTTATACTGCAGATTAAATGCCTTACATTTTTAGAATGATGCTCCTTGATATCACAGTGGAGTGTAAATTTTTGAGTACTTAAAATATCGTTTATTTTGAAAAATACAAAATACTAAAATAATGCTACAACAATCTGAAATAACAAGTGGTTTTTGTATGGATTGTGATGTCACATACATTTTGATACGCCCATTCAGATGAGCCTTCTGCTCAACCTGGGTGGTAAGCCTCTCCCACTCAGCTTTCTTCCGCATTGTGTGGCTCTCGGCTCTATCGAGGTCCCTCTGAAGAAGAGAGACTCTGAGGTTGAGGCTTACTAGCTCATCATCTTTTGCCTAGAACACATGTAGGCTACAGTATTCGTGCAGACATACGTGTACGAGTGTTAATCTACAGCAACAGTTCTATAGGGCCACCAAGTTCAGAATCGATTGACTTAGGCTACCAGACTATTCGACAACTGCATGGTAAAATGTAATGATTAGGCTTAATTTCATTTATTAATTTCTTTATTCGCCACTTACGCAGGAAACAGCACGAAATGTTTAAGACAAAACCATATGAGCTTCCTGAAGACACAGAGATAAAATTCAATTTTATAATTAAACAAATATTTGATTAAACACTTCAAATATGACATGGAGATAGATTATGCAATGTACAAATAGTACGTCTACTAGAGTCATTTAGATCATTGTTTTAGACATGACTGCCGTCATCAGCGCCATCTTGAAAATTGAAGCTGCCGATATCAGGACCAGGACATATTAAAATATGTATCTGACCATTACATCACAGAATATCCAAAATGTAAACAAAAGCCACAAAAATGTGTGACTTGTTTGCATGAGTTCAAAACTTTAGAAATTTATGCAAACATTAATCAATTTATCAAATACGATATCAATTGATATGATTGTAAAAGAGTTGAATATATGAATAACTAATATGTAGGAATAATTCTATAACATTTCAAGGTTGTGGAGAGGCACCAACTTCAATGTACTTTGCATGATCATGTTTCAGTTCTTTCATCGCAGTACTGCTCTTCTGCAGTCGAGCCAACACTTCCTGCAATATAAGAAAACAGACAATCTAAAATTTTCACTTCGTTTGTATCAAGGTTCCTTAAACTGGTAGCATCGTCTGATAAAACAAGATCATTACTGACTAATTCACTGCGAATATAATCAAAGAATTGTTTTCTTGATCGAAAAACATAGCAGTAGGCATTATAATGGCACAATTGTATAATGAAGGAGGAGGTGGGGATTAAAATTCCTCCGAGTCTACAAATTTTTTCCACGCCTAATTTAATGCGTTGTGTAATAAAATGAGATCATAAAATAAGGATCATTAAATAAGGATCATCAGGTTGATCATCATCCATAGGTTGAGATGAAAACTGGCAAATGATGTTGCGCAAAATTTAGATATTAATAATATCTAAATATATAATACATAATATTCAGGAATATAATTTCTTTAGTATCTAAAAACAGTATCTAAGCACGTGTGCTGCAGATCCAAGATTTTGCCTAATAATTTGAATTAATTTCGTGTTAATATTAAGATTAACCTCTCTCGTTGAGGTCAGGGTCTCGTATCTCGCTGAGATGTTGTGTGGTTCATGAAACTCGTCGATGGCCGTCACAACGCCATGCATAAACTGGTCGTAGACCTTGTACTTGGCAGCTTGCTCCTGTCTCAGCTTTCTCAGCTCTTGAAGCTTTTCCAAATATTTCGCTTTGCTACGGATGAAAAGTATCCATGAATTAATATGCAACATAAATTTCACGATGCATTCAAATTCTAAAAATTTTATTAAGAACGACTGAAAAGAGCATAAATTTAACTGAAAATGTAGTATGCAATGAAGACAACTAAAAATAGCAGCATGCATATAGTTTTACATTGTGTAAGCCTAACCTAGGAGCTTGTGGGCTAAATCACAATGTAATTAATGTAATGTAATGTAATTCATGATTGGCTATTGACGCACAAAATGTGATTTTGAAATTAATCATAACCAACAAAAATCGTATAAATGAGGGCCGTACTAAAAAACGATACATTTTCAGCATGCACGACCGCATGCATGAAAATTTTCCAGCCAAACTGAAAGCAGTGACCTGACGTCAGTTCTAATGTCTGCTGTATACAGCTGGACTCGTAACAGTATAGCAGTCAGTCACTCATTTGCACTGTGTTTCAACGTCAAATCGCGGTTTGTATTTTAATTTTCAACTTTTTCACCGACTGCTAAAGTTTTCATTTGATTTGAGTTGACTTTATAACATCTCTTCATTTTAAAAGTTTTGGATATTTCACTGGACCTATAATAAATTAATGAATCCTCCTCTATAAAGCATAAGCCAAGAATTATAAATCATTTCACGATTATAATGCTTTCACTGACTGGTCGAGTTCCTTTTCCTTGAGAGGGACGGCCTCCCAGGCTTCCTTGGTGCGCGCCGCCGCGTTCTGTCGCGTCACTTCGCAACCCTTCAACGTCGACCACAGTAGTGTCGTGATTACATCGCCATGACATCCCATCGTGTAATATTTCATTGTATACCGTTTCTTGTGTGTCATCTTTCGTACTTTTTATCCTTTATGTGTGTGTGTTTATCCGTCAGAAGACAGAAATAAATCGATAACATAAAAAGAAATAAAACTTAAGCTACAATTATACAACTGGTATAATTGTACTTTGTATTGTGCTGATGTAAACTGCCCCCCAGTAGGGAATAAATTATTTGTGTATTTTTGACGTGCTGGGTGTGTCACCCAGAGTCTGTTATTACAGCGATCGCTAGTGCTTGCTGCTGCCCTGCGTGTATGCATTATGTACAAGTATGTAGTTGAACACGCTTGAGATTCATTCATTATTCATTCATAAGTCCATTGAGATATCGATAACTTCGATATATATGTAAAAATGAAGAGACTTATAAATGAATGAATGAAGAGTAGGCAAAGCGCTGTGGCCGAGTTGTTAAAGTCGCGGACTTCGGATTGCGAGTGTGGCAGACAGTCGGTTCGAACCCCGGCCGCGGCAAAAGATTTTCGAGTCACTTCGTGCACCCTTGGAAAAGGTGCTTAATTTTATCAACCC
>JAQIWG010002606.1:0-19904 GCA_034695025.1 Chamaedrilus cognettii | reverse complement strand
AAATTGGTGATGGCGCCACAACATTTTGAAAATTGGTGATGGCGCCACAACATTTTGAAAATTGGTGATGGCGCCACAACATTTTGAAAATTGGTGATGGCGCCACAACATTTTGAAAATTGGTGATGGCGCCACAACATTTTGAAAATTGGTGATGGCGCCACAACATTTTGAAAATTGGTGATGGCGCCACCACATTTTGAAAATTGGTGATGGCACCACCACATTTTGAAAATTGGTGATAGGTCTAATCATCATCATGCAGAGCTGACCCGGTAAAAAAGCGCAAGACCTGAATGTGCAGAGTTGCAGGCCTAAATTACCGATCTACAGCAGCTGATCAACGTCTGCGGACTGAAATTTGTAGATCACTTTTTTGTGAATGTGTTGTTTTCTTGTGGACGTGAACGCATCTTGTGGATTCGAACTTTTCTTGTGAATGTCATGTTTTTGTGAATGCGTTGTTTTTTGGTAGATGTGTTCCTTCATGTGGATTTGAACATTTTGTTGTAGAAGAGAACTCTTCTTGTGGATGCCATGTTTTCTGACAAAAAAGTTTTATTTTTTTGTAGATGCCAACTTTTTCTCTGGGTTGAACTTTATTGCGGATGCACGCTAATTATTTTTGTGGGTGTATTGTATGGTTGACACTCCTTGTTGATGTGAACTGAAGAATAAGGTTAGTAGGCCTATACTACCGCAAGCTAAACGTTTATCGGGTAAATGTGTTTTAGGAGCTTAAGGCCTTGTCACTTGGTCACCACCACTGTTAAGTTAAAAGTTACGTCAATCGCCGTTAGGAGCATCGCCAATACAGCGCTGGGACTGCTAGGGCTTTATGTCTTGTTCATGCAGCCTTTGCCTTTCTGTGCTTTCATTCACGGAGCGCTTTTATAGAACTCGGTCCAGTGTAATAACACCGAAGGACTGAAGCGACGCAGTTTTGCGTGCACTATAATTTGGCCTATATGCAGCGTCACGTTGTGCACACCGTAGAAAACACGTCGGTGTTCGTTTGTAATCCACGGGTGTATAAAAACCGATCTTTAACAATGTTCAGGCTGCCGTGAGAGCCTGTCATTCCTAGATGACAGAATTTACATGTATGCACGTGGGCTTTTGTCGTAAGGATCAAGACAGAAATCAAGTCTTACCCGCTAAATCAGTATCGACAGATCGCAACTCTATTGTATTTTGTAAGAATGCTGTATACTATAGTCAGCTTGTTACTTTTAAATCTAGAACTCATATAATGTACATGTATGAACTGAGCATTAAATTTTGTACTCATTTAAATCATATAGAAGGGCGGGCATATAGAAGCAAGAAAAGGAAAGGAATTCATACAAAATGTAGCTCCTTTTTCTCTTGTTAACCCTGATCGAACTAATGTTTCGGTCAGCTTGCGGTTGCACGCTTGTGTAGATCTCGTTGTGTTGATGTAGTTTGGTGTTGTTAACTTGGTGCGTTTGACAATTGGCGAATAGCGATCATCCTATAGCCAATAATGTTGGAGAGGGCCCAGACGAGCGTCTGCCCGTCTCTGAACGCACTTTGGATGTGTTTTACTGCTTTTCAGCGCAGTTGAAAGTATTCGAACGCACTTTAGCGTATGACTATGTATTTTAAAGTGTTTTAATGTATTTCATTGTATTTCAGTGCTTTTTAATGTATTTTATTGTATATTTTAAATTGTAAAGATTTGATTACAAATATGTTTTCATCGATTATTTTGTTAACATTGTTTTCATAGAGCTGCTTACTTAGATATGCAGAATACGACAAACAGACAAACACGCAGCATAGCACACACATCTCTAATTCTTAAAATGCACGCAGCAAGCCAAAGGAAGCACAACGATATAAACATAGAAACTACAAACCGCCAGATACAAGTCTATAGCAAAGGACCGATAATATCATTATATTAACAATATACCAATTCGCATCCATCCGATTCGATACACGAGTTTAAGGAAAGGTTAATTTTTACAGAATGCAAAATTGCACGATACATTAAAGCACCGAACTTTGCGTTACTAGGCAGGCAGCAAGGGCCTAAAGGTCACTTGCAGGTTTCTCAAGAAAAATTATCTAAAAACTGATGCCGAGTTTTTCCATCGAGTGTTAAATTTGAATCCCAGGTCATGACGTCATGACACCCAATGAGCGCGCTGAAAGCTTGATCTATGGTTAATTTAGCACCATGTGATTGGTTTTTGCAGAATAGATCTCGGATTTAAATTTAACACTAGATGGAAAAACCCGGCCTAAGAAAATTAACCCAAGATAGAAATCCTAAACTGAGATAGCAATTCTAACAAACTCAAATTAGCAAACCATAATGAATGCTCCCTGTCGACATTGATCTAGGCTAAGAAATTTCAAGAACAGAAAATTTTAACAACACAAGCTACTATGACGTAAAACAAAAGTTAGAAACCAAATAGCCAGAAGTAGCGCTTAAAACGAATCAAAATTTTCTTAAATATCCAATGAGAACAAATGTAGCCTTTGGAACAAACTCTTTACAGAAATATTCAGCATAAATAATTTATTTAAATAGAAGACAAATGCGGTAAATTAGTAAATGCTTAAATGTGAAAAGCAGGACAACAGGAGAAACTGAAATGTATTAAATAACAAACGATATATCAGTGAGATATTTTCAAATACGAACGCTGCTGAATTAGCAAAAACTCAAAATATATATTAAGATAGTCAAAACACGTTTTCTAATGTTCTAACCATATTGAACTGAAAAAGCACTAAAGCCTATAAAGGGATCAACTGAAATCCCTCCTAGAAATAAATAAATACTAAACTAGTTAACCAGATATGTAAAGCAACGTATTACACTCCATTGCATTCTCGCTCAAATCCATTGCACACCAGCACCGTGCGAATTAGAGTCCAACACAAGCTGAACAATGAAACTCGACTAGAAACCAAATGTTAGAAACAAATATAGATAATTTTAAAACACCACAAAATTTGTTGCAAGACAGATATCAAAAGGCACAAAACATAACTAGCAGGGTCATGACCGAAGATTTGTTAAAATTATTAATTCGCGAAATCCGCCAAACGGACCAAAGCATCTTTCGCAAAAAAACAGATATTGTTGAATAGCATGATTGGTTAGTCACAAAATCGATGACAGTGCTTTGCAGGTTACAATTTAACGTGAACAAAATAAAAGCTAAGACCCTCGTGTCATTGTGCGGTGGGGATTTTCAAAGCAAAAGGCACAATATGGGGCATCAATTAACATATATCACAAAACCAAAAGTAATGAAGACTTATATAACCGCAAACAACAGGGTGTAATACCACGACAGAGTGAAAACGACGACGTTGGAGTAACATTACTCTCTACTCCTCCTCCTCATCGCTGCTCTCCTCCGAAGACGAATCTGAATCAGACTCGGACGACGACGTCTCCTCTTTCTTTGGCGGAGGCTTTGCCGGCGCCGCCGGCTCTGGCTTTTTAGCGGGTGCCGCCGGTGCAGCCTCAGCTTTTTTGGCGGTGGGGGCGGGGGAAGGAGGGGCCGCCCCGGGCTTCTTGGCGGGCGCGGCCGGGGCCGGCTCGGGTTTTTTGGCGGGCGCCGGCGAGGGTGGGGTGACTCCGGCTTTCTTCGCCGGCGAAACAGGAGCGGGTTCGGCTTTTTTGGCGGCTGGCGAAGGGGGTGCAGCCCCGGGTTTTTTCACCGGCGCGGGGGATGCAGCCGCCCCCAAGGGTTTCTTCACCGGCGCGGGTGACGCGGCGGCCCCCCCGGCTGCTTTCTTGTCCGGCGGCCCGTCGGCCTTCTTGGCGGGCGTGGCCGCTGGCGCCGCCTTCTTATCGTCCTTCTTCTCATCCTTCTTGTCGTCTTTCTTATCCTCGCCCGGCTTTTTCTTGAGGTAGTAGGGCATCTCGTCGACCGGTGGGAGGATGATCTCCTTGCCCATACGCTCCCGACGAACTAAACCATAGCAGATCTGCCTATTGTAACAACATAGAACTGGCAAAGACGTATGCAAAGAAAATGCACAACGCAACATATCATATGTGTGGTTCTTTCTGGTGGTCGTATCATACCAAGTGGTTCCTTTTCACTCCGAGAATCTCCCTTTTGGTCAAGTTCAGAGAACCACTTAGGCTCAAGTTGTAAGGTTCAACGTGCAAGCGAACAGTCTAAACTTAAATATTGCAAAAAAACTAAGTTCATGAAAAAAGATCTAAAAATCATCATTTTGACGTCCATTCTATTGACTTCTCGCTCATTAACGAGCACAGATACAATCACAGATACAAGCACAGCTACGAGCACAGATACAAGCACAGATACAGGCACAGATACAGGAACAGATACAAGCACACATACAAGCAGAGACACAAGCAGAGACACGTACGGTTATCATTGTTGCGTTGTATGTACTCGTTCACGAGCACGCGCGCCGCGCGAATCTCGAGAAAGATGCCAAAGCTGAGCAGACTCGTGTTGTCGCGCGTCAGCTGAGCGATGGTCATCTCGTTCCTCACGCCCAGCACCTGCGGCCTCTGCAAACGCGTAGCACCACACACGCGCGTCATAGCACCACATACGCACACACAGACATGCACGTCAGAGCACCACACATGCACACTCGCATCAGCACACATGTGTCACGTGTCATATCGTTCCTCACACCCCGCAAATGCGACCTCTGCACACGCGCGGCAACAGACATGCGCATCATAGCACCGCAAACACGCGCGGCACGACACACGTGCGCAAGAGCATCAAAGACACACAATCAAAGACATCCAATCAAAGACATCCAATCAAAGACATCCAATCAAAGACACACAATCAAAGACACACAATCAAAGACATCCAATCAAAGACATCCAATCAAAGACATCCAATCAAAGACACACAATCAAAGACATCCAATCAAAGACATCCAATCAAAGACATCGAATCAAAGACATCCAATCAAAGACATCCAATCAAAGACACACAATCAAAGACTACCAATCAAAGATCCATCCAATCAAAGACATCCAATCAAAGACATCATCGCCTAGCTGGTACCTGGTTGACGACCCTGAACTCGCTGATGATCTGGTGAACGTTGATCGCCTCGAGCAGCGCGATGATGCCCACCCAGCTCACGTAGTTGCTCTCCAGGTTCAGCGTCTTGAGCGTCTTGTTCTCCGACAGCGCGCCCGCAATGGCCTGCATCGCATCACGCAACTCTCATTAATCATTTCTTTATTTCACAACTAAGGCACTAGGCTAAGGCCATCACGGCGAGGTGCCGTGGTGTAGTGGTTAAGGCGTCAGACTTCGAATCCAGAGGACCAGGGTTCAAGTCTCCGCGCCTGCAACTATGAAACCATGCGTTACAGGCCCTTCAGTAAGGCTGTTAAACACACAACCCCATGCTAGATCATTATTTTTTTGGTTGGCGTCAGGAAGGGCATCAAGCCATAAAAACCCAGCTCCAGCAGTACTGATCAGGGCAGGCGAAAACGCGTAAACCTGTGTGAAAACATGGACATTAACAGATTACTAACTTTACATGCCGCTGATTCGATTAGTGTCAAGATAAAGAAGAACAAGAAGACGGCGCTGCTGACCTTGGCGACCTTGTCGGTGGCGCGCGTGTTGGCTAGCTGCAGTTTCTCCAGATGAGTGTTCTTTCTCAGCCCCTCCGCAAACTCACATAGGCGGTCGAGCGAAATCTTCTGTAACCGTAGCAACCAACTAACGAACTAAACACCTCTTTTAGTCATCTACTTTGCTAAAGTCCACACGTTTCTTATGTCTACTCTGTTTTATAATGTCCTACATTTTAAACTTAATCGTTTTGCTTTTAAATGTCCACACGTTTGTTAATGTACACTGTAAATGTTTCACATGGGTTAGAGACGATTAGCGCCCTGGTGAGGACTGCTGGTTCTGGGTTTTGATGGTCGGATGCCCTTCCTGCCAGCCCCCAAATAAATAACTATCTGGCACAGGGTTAGCAGCCAGCGACACTAGCATGTTTAACATCTTTGCTGCAGGGGGGAAAGGAGATTTGTAGTTTAAGGACCGTGTGTATTTAAGGACCGTGTGTAGTAACAAAGACTATTACAGTCCGGTTCTGTGTAAAAGAACCACCACAGAACCGCTCACCTTCTTTAGTCGCCCTTTACAACTCGTCCGGGGAGCTCTGGGCTGCAAATCTAATCTTTGTTCCCTGACTTGCTGGGGTATGGCTGGGGTTTTGCTGAGGGGAATGTATTGCCATGGCTTTACAGGCTACTTGCTGATGCAGGGACTTTAACCCAGGTCTCTAGGACTCTCATCTGACGTTCTAACCACTGCACCACAGCGCCTCGCTGCGTGTCGTCGTTAACCACAGCAACAGTCGTTAACCATAGCAACAGTCGTTAACCGTGGCAACAGTCGTTAACTGTAAAACAGCTGTTAACCATGACAACAGTCGTTAACCGTGGCAACAGTCGTTAACCGTAGCTGCAGTCGTTAACCGCGGCAACAGTCGTTAACTGTAATTACGATCGATAACCGTAAAAACGATTCTCGCACAAGCTTACAGTGTCAGGCGAGCAAAATCATGTAACCCCATAAGTTGTTAGAAAAAACTTCCAAAAGCTGCCAAAAGAAATCTTTCTTTAAAGACAGCAACTGACGACTGCTACAGTCATCACTGTTACCTCTCAACACTAGTTAGAGCTCAAAACCATGCAAGTGAGCACCGAACACAACCTCATGTTTAAAATGCAGTGAGTTAGCAATAAATTTTTAATAAATATTAAAAAGATCAGAAACTGTGCCGTAAACTCAAAACTGACTGTAACTCAGTTGACCTTACCCGACGCTTTCTTCCAAGCAGATCGTGCGTACTTAGACTGGTTTTGATTACTCGAGCTCTTGCAGAACAATCATGCAAACTGTTCAAACCTAGCAAGCGTGCAGAAAACAACAGTGACAATATGAACTATACAAAATTCGAAAGGTGGCACAAATAAAGTGTTGAATATAAAGAAAAACTTCAAGCAGCATGCAGCTAAAGTAAGACACCCAGAAAAAAGCAGTCATCTTTGGGACATCTACAATGCATGTATTTTACTTATTTTCTTAGGACTTGATCATTCTGTTTGTTATCTGTTGTTCTCCAGTGATGAATAAAAACCATTTATTAGTGCGAAACTAGTCATATTAATTATCATAGGTTATTCTTATCCTAATTTCGCTGCAAACTCTACGCAGCCTAAGTTTAGGTCGTATTCAAGGAGATATCGGCTATAGCATAACATTGGAATTACCACTGGCAAATTAACAAAAGAAATTTAACAGAACACACCTAATGCTAAGCCAGCATCGTGCCTTTCAATATCCAGAAATACACATGCACAGCATCACAGCCAAAAGGCCATTCTCTAAATGAGATGACGTCTCAATTATCATACAATATGGCTTCAATGCATGCCAGATATAATTATCATGCAACTGTTTCAACCATGCAAACAAAACCCTATAATCAACACCGATTAGAACCAAAGAAACTAAAGGGTCGAGTCGTATAAACAAAGTTTTTTTTAATGAGCGAGGACAAATAGTGCAGACAGCTTGTCGACTTACAAACTGATGTCAAATCAAACTTTCTCAGCATGGCAGCAGTGTCAAATTCTTTTGGTCATGCTTTAATGATGCTGATGCTGAGGTCACGCCCTACTGACTTCAAGATTCATTTGATCACGCTCCAGTGACCCCACTGCTCACACGATCTAGCCCCACCTCAATGGTCATGCAGCCACGCTCCATTGACCCCAATGGTCATGCGGTCATGCCCCACTGACCTCAATGCTCACGCGGTCATGCCCCACTGACCTTGATGTTGTTAAGGTTGAGTTCCTTCAGCTTGGGGTCGTTGTCGATGACCTGCTGCAGGGCAGCGTCCACGTCTGTAGTATTGACGCCCTCGTCCGTGAACACCTTGAAGTCCGCGTACTGCGCTACCCCTGTACCCAGCGCGCATGGGTCCATGCAAAATACCCATACTAGCCGAATTAAAAAATCCACAGAATTCAGTCCAATCTTTCAACACCTCGATCCGAAACTCTACTTCACAAAATGAAGGCGCAAATGCAGTCAGACAACTTCACAGAACTTTAACTATATGCATAATGCATTCATTCGAAATTCACGCAAAATTGGAGTCTGACTGCATACTGAGAAAATGATTACTGTCGTAAAAGAACTATGCTTACATCCATAATAAATTCTAAACGTAGTTTGAAATATTTTATAAAAAATTGTTTACAATCTGCGTTGAACACACATTCCATCAGCGAGAGGCCATGCGCTTAACCTAAAACTCCGACTGCCGCTGACACCGGCGCGATGCTAATTCCACTCCATTCATCGCGCCAGCTGGTCGAACGAATCATGGTGCACAAATCATCACACGATTGACACTGATTTAACAACAAACATCTATTTTTAGAAACATCAGTCCACGTGCTGCACCACACCTGCAGCCAGCGCACATGCTTGAATCTTCACGTGACTGCCACCGGTATTAGAAGAAATATCTATTTTTAGAATTATTAGTCAGAGTACTGCGCTACTCCTGCATCCAGCGCAAACGCATGAATCGTCACACGACATACATGTAATCATCATCATTTCCGTTCTTCCCGTCCACTTTCAACGCTAGCACACAGGTTGGACGTATGCGACCATGGACACACGCTCTCTCGTGCCCCGGCCCCACGAGGGGAATCGGGAGATGAGAGGCCTTCAGGGGGAGGGAGGATTAAGAGACGCTTAATCCGCTACAGCCATGATGACATCGATCCAGAATGCACACGGGCCTCCTCAAAAATAGAGACCGCAAAGAAACAAGAACATATTTCTTTAATTCCGTTTTACAAAAACGCGTCTTATAAACACACGCTTTTACTCATAGATTTAAATCTTTACCCACAACGGTTAAAGATATTCACTAACCTGACTTTAAAGTACACTATTTCTTTCTCGTCCAGATGATTCCTTAGGTTCTCTTTCCACCATGCATATTTGCATACGATTTTGCATGCAATTCTGCATGCAACCATGTTAAGAAAATTACAATGCAAAATGTCCTTAACTCGGTTTCATGCAAGCCGTGCATGAAACCCAGTTACAGAAATTGAAATCAGCCTTGTAATGCCTTTACACACAGTAAACTGGACGTTGTCGTGACAAAGGTCATCAACTTTCGTTAAATTCAAATTCTCTGAAGCCCCTGCAGACTTGGGTAAAAAGAGAACAGCTCTGCATCCCAGAGCTACCCAAACGAGGGATAAAAGTGACTAAAGAGCGGAAAATGGTTCTCTTTGTGTTTTTTTTGTAGTTTTGGGACCGTGTGTAGTACAAAGACAGTCTGGTTCTGCGCAAGGGAGCCCGCACAGAACAGCTCCCCCTTCTTTAGTCGTCTTGTACCACTCGCCCGGGGAGCTCTGAGCTGCAAGCCCATTCTCTCTTCCCCAGCCTGCAGCGGGTAACTGTAATGTTACTTCACATGTTTATAAATGTCAAAGAGAGAGGGGCGCGTACCCTGAAAGCCCTGCTTGGTCTTGGAGTCGGTGTTGTCGACGAAGGCCTGATGATACTGCACCTGGTTCAGCATGCCGTGAAACCCGAGGATGGCTGCAACACAACAGCTACACATTCATGTCGACCCCTTCTGGGGTGTCGCAATCCCCAAAAAATCAAAAAAAAAAGGCATAGGCCTCCAATATATGAACATGCATATTCTACAGTATAAACTCCGCATTTGGACACCCTCAATATCTTAACAACCTTACACTGGAGTTTGAACAGCACAAAATTACTTCCGACACATTCAAAGATTTTTGACTAAAGCCTATAAATGGCCCCTCTTTGACATTTTCATGCCATTTCGTAAATTGTCTGTTATCATTGAGCATTATCTTGCTGTTACAGTGAAGTATTGTAAATAAAGGGAAAATGAAAAAAATAAAGAAAAGAGTTGAGCCCCAGGGTGGGTGTGTCAGACCGGCGAGATCGACGAGCTCCTCCTCAGTGGCGGCAGCAAGGACCTCGTCCCACTCCGTCTGCACCTTCTCGTCGTCGTGGATCTGAATCTTATCCTCCTCACGGGGCTTCCACACCTTACCTGTTGATACACACACACACGCACACATCGAGGCTTCCACACCTTACCTGCTGATACACACACACACGCACACATTGAGGCTTCCACACCTTCCCTACACACCACACCACATACACACAGAGGCTTCCACACCTTCCCTACACACCACATCACACATAGAGGCTTCCACACCTTCCCTACACACCAAACCACATATAGAGACTTCCACACCTTCCCTACACACCACACCACACACACAGAGGCTTCCACACCTTTCCTACACACCACATCACACATAGAGGCTTCCACACCTTCTCTACACACCACACCACACATAGAGGCTTCCACACCTTTCCTACACACCATACCACACATAGAGGCTTCCACACCTTCCCTACACACCACACCACACAGAGGCTTTCAAACCTTCCCCACACACCACACCACACATAGAGGTTTTCGCACCTTCCCTACACACCCACACACACACGCCTCAAGGCATACATATCCAGACACAAACACGCACAGCGAGGCTTTCACACTTTTCATACACACCAAGCAGAAAGTTTTGGAAGTCATTCTTAACAATTCTTAGCCTAAGGCAAAGAATATTTCTATACAAGAATGTAAAAAGTGGTAGTAAAGAAGCTTAACAAGTTACAAAATAGAAATTATTACAACATAAGATCTATTGTACGGTACCCACCTCTGGTCTCCTTGGCGCAAGGCTTGGTATCTACAGTACCCACCTCTGTCTCCTTGGCGCAAGGCTTGGTATCTACAGTACCCACCTCTGTCTCCTTGGCGCAAGGCTTGGTATCTACAGTACCCACCTCTCGTCTCCTTGGCGTAGGGCTTGGGCTCCTCCCAGTCCTTGTCCTCCTTCGCCTTGCGCTCCAGATAGTCGAGCAGCTGCTTGCGGTCGTACGGCCCCGTCGGCAGCTTGTCTGTGCGGTAGCGACACCGGTTGGATGGGGGAACCATCGAGTCCTACAACGTAACATAGAGCTATTACATGGAGTCCTAAAACGCTACTTAGAGTCCCATAACGTTACATAGAGTTACATAGACACAAAAGCTACATATCTAGAGTCAGGCACTGTCACACAGAGTTACTTAACATAGAGTCCTCAAACGTTACATAGAGTCATAAACGTTACATAGAGTCCTGCAACATTACATAGAGTTACATAGTCATGCAATGTTACAGAGAGTCCTACAATGCTACATAGGCTTACAACTGCTACATGGAATCCTGCAGCGTCACATAAGAGTCATGCACAGCGCTACAACATCACACACTCGTAGTCATGCAACATAACATAGTCCTGCAATGTTACATTGAGATACTCAGAGTCCTGCAATTTTACATAGAGTTACAGAGTGTCATGTAAGGCTACCTAAATAAAGAGCTATACAGTCCAGCAACAAAAGTTTGTAAGAGATCCTTGAATGCTACAAAATAACAACGTTGTGAGCCCATTATGATTCAGTACCTTTTCAGATTTTTGTACCAAAATCTAGCTCTTTGGTAAATATTTAGTGACACTGGTTCGACGAACGTACGTCGGTAATTGATAAATATATAGATGGGCACACTGGTAGGGAGAACGTATGTTTATTCAATCAAAATTTAGCACTTTTATAACTAAATATATGGTCACACTGGTAGGGAGAAAGTATGTTGGAATCTACCAAAATGCAGCACTTTGGTAAATTAATATTTGGCCACACTGGTTGGACGAACGTACGTCGGGGTCAATGAGCTCGGTGTGCAGATCCTCGAGCTGTGCCTCGGTAAGCTTGGCGAGCAGCGCCTCAAAGTCTGCGTCAGTCTGCAGCGTGCGAGGAGTAAACTCCTTCGTCTTGGTCGCAGCCATTCTGTGCAGCGGCACGATAGTAAATAATGCAACAGAGTTGTTAGCGTCAGGCACACGTGTGTGTGGCGCTGTTCCGATAGCAGCCTCAAATGTAAATGAACAGTTGAGGCCGTAACAGTATTGTAACAATATTGTGACTTTGAGTACAACCTTATTTACTATATACTGCTAGCATAGGCAACAATTATTGCTGTATCTTATGCTGACTGATTTGGTACTTTGGATATTCTGTATACGTTCCTTATTTAATTTATTGTTTCCTCTAATTATTGTTTAATGCTCTATCTATCTTGCGATGAAATACAGATACTGATAGCATTGTAGCCTATCCTCATTTTCTGCAGTATATGCTTTGCTGTTTATTTTCATATCTCATAAGAGTTCTGAAAATCGGTAAGGTATACACAAAGATTATAAGACGTAAATAAGATATGACACTGCGCCTGTTTTGTGTATCGCCTGAAAATTGATCACACTGGTTTGCGGCCGGATACGGCTACAAGCGCAGCAAAAATTATGCTTGGAGAGAGATCTGGGAAAATGCAGGCAATATGTGGTTTTTGCGTATTTTCAAGGGTTAGGGTTAGAGGTCGGATTAGGATTAGGTTAGGGTTAAGTTTAGGGTTAATTTTAGAGCTAGTTTGAGAGCCTATGTTAAAGTCTTTGAATAAGTTTGAGGTTGGGTTTAAAGTAAATCCTTTTGCTGCATAACTAACGGTGAGTGAGTGTGCGACCAAAGATGACGACCGCTTCGTTAATATAGCAAGGTGATTAATAAACTCTAGGCCCTAGACAGAGACCCTAGCCTAGGGGTTAGGCGCCCGGGTTAGGTTGGCCTTCCCCTTAGGTTGCCTTGGCCCGGTTGCCAGCTGGTTTAACCCTTAGTTCTATATTTGAAATTGAGACAGATTTAAACTGACAACAGCTATTCAACCGTCATTTTTGGCCTCATTATTCCAGTGTGATCAATTAAAATTATAACAATTCTGGAATTTTTATTTTTAAAAGCGATACGCAGTAAACATTGGGAGTGTCATCGGTGTGGTATTAATATCACTGTAGTAACTTTGTAAATATATTGGCCTCGGCTGAAACCACAACCATAACGCATAACCAAGTTCAGCGCATAATCAATTTGCTGCGCATTGATAAATGTGTGTGTGTGGTTTACCAATCGATATTTAAAATATATATTTATGCTATAATATTATAACAATATATTAGAATTAACAATATTCCTGCATAGTTTAATAAATGCTAAGTTTTAAAAAGTCTAAAATGTCGAGGAGTACAGATTATTGCCGATCAAGGGTAAACTAGTTACAAGTTACAACAAAAAGTATTGCACGTAAACAAACCTGTCGTGAGGGGCTACAAATCACAAGTGAAAGAAGAACTGATAATAAAGCCTGATTAGGCGGCAGCGGAAAAGGATGGGCGCAGAAACAGTCGCCTAAAAAAACTTTTTAGAACTTTTTTGATGATAATTGACAGAACTCGAGCAATCTTGCGAGAACGTGTGACCAACTCTACATTTCTTAAAGTACCGCAGTCTACAATCTAACGTGATCGACAGTTAAAAATTTCTGAGTTCGGGGGGGGCGGTGGTTAATACAAGAATTCGGAAAAAATTGCTATTACGAAAAACGTTAACATGCAAGACTATGTTCATACTGATTCATGGCATAGCTGCATAGTAATCGAATACTGATTTATAGGGTGCGGGTTCGTGCACGATGATGTAATAACTATGTCTGGGCAATGCACTTGTAACGCAAAAAGAGAGAGATGGAATAAACTTCATTTGCTTGAATCGTAGATGGTGATAATCATATGAAATTATATTTCTGGACCTCCGCCGAAGTGCTATGTAATGCCGCCATAGTATTTTTTCAACTTTTAAAGTAAAAGTGGATGTAAAAATCTATAGGCTACTAACAATTTGCGTGCATTGCACATCATTTTTAATGTCTAGTATAAAATCATAGCCTACATCTGGTCAAACACGCTATGTGGGATTTGCACACTTCCGGTTTTTTAAACGATTAACTTTTTCTTATTTTTTGCAATGATGTCAATCACATTCCACATTATACCATTAGAACTCATCATTGCTTTTTATTCTTAGGCCTGCATCACACTTAAATGCTAACTGCCGGTTACTTGACCTCGATTTGAGGTGCGATTTAGTTTTGTGATCCAAATTGACCAATCAAATTATTCGATACAATTCTCTGAGATTTTTATTTGTTAAATTGCACTACAAAATTTAATCGCACTTCAATCAAACGAGGTCGAGCAACCGGCAGTAAGCCTTTGATAAAATGCAACAGCTGGTTGCTCGACCTCGATTTGAGTGCGAACTAACTTTGGTCCAAATTAGAGGTCCGAATTAATCAATGAGAGCATTCAATAGATAACTCTCATGGAGTCTCATTGGTTAATTCGGACTACGAAACTAAATTGCACTTAATTCGAACTACTAGCCAAGTCCATCACATTGCCTTGAGGTCAAATTCTGCCCGCAATGCTAGAACAGTATAATTCTTAAAAATGATATAAATAATGATATAAAAATAATCACAATAAATAATGCTTTTGAAACAAGTTAGCGGCTGGTCGCTAGACCTCGATTCGAGTGCGATTTAATGACGCACTCCGATTTAACGAGGTTTTCTGTTGCTAGACATCGATTTGAAGTGTGATTTAGCAATCAGCGAATTAATCTTTTTAATCGCACATTTCTGTGATTTGAAGTGCGATTTAACGGCCAAAACATCGGAATGTCGGTTACGTTTTATGATTCAAATTTTCGCGATATTATTGAACATTCACCACTGTTGACACGTACTAACACAATTAGGGCCTGCCGGAACGCTAATAAGGGCCAGGATTCAGCAATATTTGAGCATATTTGCTAAAACGCACTCAAACCGAGGAAAATTGTCGAGCAACCCAAAATTTCAAACTGCAGTTTAGCTTAAACTGCAGTTTACGTAATGTGCGATTTAGCATATTTTAAAATCGAAGTCTAGCAACTAGCCGTTGGTTTAAAATTAATTTAACATCAAAATTGATATTTTGCAGCGTGTTAATTGTAATCGTTACAAATTGTTATCATGAATCACATCTTCAGTCAACAATATTAAACTTCAAACTGAGAAAAGCAACTATATTATATTTATGGAAGAAATCAACACACATTTGGAGATCTCCAACTATTACTCATTCAATATATAAAGACATAATAAATTTCATCAAAATTTGATTGTTTAAAATCTATCACTACACTGGCAACTGAATATAACATTTTTATTTTAAAAAATTGTCCAAAAATGGTCTATACAGCTGACATACTAAGGGTTCAATTGATATTCAATCTCATTCATGGGTTTTAGAATTCATGGGTTAGAAAGCTGAATTTCTAAACACACTGCCTAGTACATCAAAGATTTTAATTAACTCAGATCATAATAACAAAGGAAAATGACAGCTGATTTTAAGTTTTGGATAAAACTAAACATACAAGTCATGGCGCTCCACAAACGGATGAAACGTTGTTTTAATGTGACTGATTTAAATTTAAGGCAAAACTTGAGATTTTAACCTGAATGAGGCATTCACGTAAAAATCTCAAGTTTTACCTTAAATTTAAATCAGGTCACATTAAAAAAAACGTTACATCCGTTTGTGGAGCGCCATGACTTGTATGTTTAACTTATTCGTCAAGGAAAAGATTTTTTCAAGATTTGCTCTAAATTTTGAAACTTCTTAAGACCAAGATTTTCCTAAGATGCTTTCACCAATGAAGCCCCGGATCAGTAACAAAAGGATCAAATTATCTGGATCAATAATAAAAAACAAATTAAGTGCATTTAGACAGACAATGTGATTTAAACAAAGGCCAGAGCAGGCCTTAATGAAGTAAAGCAGCAAACTTACATTATAAACTTACATCCAATTTTCAAACAGACAAAAATAGATAGCATATGCCTAAATCAGGCATGTGCACACTATAAAAAGCTAAGCAAAACATTTAAACCCTAAAGCACATTCACAGAATAGGTCAAATGATAAAATCCATTAGGTAGAAAAGGCACGTTGAAATTCAAAAGCTAACTTGCCCAGTACACAAAAAGCGAAAAAGATCTGTAAAGAACTCCTTGAACTATATCTTAAATCCCTTAGACAACTGTTTCACTCTATAATATTTAAGGAATGATGCATGAATTAAGACAATCTGTAGGCTCCCTTCCGTTTAAAACAAAGAATAATCACAAATTTAAATGCGTACAAAAATAAACTCCTTGAAATCCAAAACTCGTAATAGAAAATGAACTAAAAATGGAAAGAATGAAAGGATTTACATCCAATGTTGCACTACAAGGTATTTCTTATCCAGTACTGATATTATATAAATGCTGCAAACAGATCTGTGAGGAACCCCTTGAATATCATTCTGATGGACTTTGAAGATTCGAGTGTCTATAGTAGATCGTCATGTAATAGGAGGAAGTCTTTCAAAAGCTGTCAAACGGGTAGTAAAAAAATACATCCAAATAATAAGCTTGCGTCTGGTCCTTGCTTGCGATGGCAGCAAGAACCAGGTGAAGAAAAATAAAGGAAAATAGTTCGCTACTCTTTGGTGCTGTATTATCAGCCTGCAGGGAACACTCATCGTAGAAGATCCTTCAATCTGTCCATTGGAACAGCGCTCCTCAAACTTTAAAAAAAAATATTAATAACAATTTAGCAGTTAACTAATTTAAATTAATTTAAATACGTTTGTAAAAAAAATTGTTACAAATTTTAAAAAAGGCGACAAATTGTAAAGTCATGATCAAAATAGAACTACTGCAGTTTTGTACGCATCACTATATTAATGCAAATTACAGTCGTATCCCAAAATTTGTTGGCAGCACTGAATTGTTTCCAATTTTTCACAAAGGACCCCATTCTTAATTAAATCACTTAAGGCATGCTGTTAACATCTAGTTCCAGTGCGACTAGGTATGTACGGTCACATCCCTCCATTCACAGCAAAAGTAAAGTGTGCAGTATGCACGTACCACGCGTCAGTGGCCCATAAACAATGGGGCAGAGTCGGATATGCCCCCTGTCCACTGACTAATTCTGATGGCATTCACATCACTGACCCCTCCCGAGTGGAATTTTTTTGCCCCCCTCTTCATTTTTTTGGTTTTATAATGTTGCATGTGGCTAGTTTCTCACGGATCTCCTCCCACTTGGAGTGCATACCACGGTACAATTTTCTACAACTTTTCCCCTCCCCTACTCACAAAACCGTTCCTCTGCTGTGCTGTTGGCCATTCTCATGTAGTTCTCTGTGTCGGTGGACCTACTTATCGTCCCCTGTGTTGGTGACCTAGTTGTCGTTTCTTGCGTTGGTGGGCCAGGTTGTGTTGGTGTTCCTACATGTTGATATTCCGTATGTTGATGGGCCTAGTTGTCCCCGGCATTAGTTGGCCACGTTGTCCTCCTGTCTGTTGGTGATCTAGTAGAAGTTCCCCGTGTTGACAGACCTAGTTGTACTTCCCCTGTGTTGGTGGCCTAGTTGTCGTTTCTTGCATTGGTGGGGTTGGTTGTGTTGGTGGCCTAGTTGTTGTTCTTGACACACTTGGCCTTGATGACGTTGACGGTGATGATGATCATGGTGAGGATGCTGAAGCAGATCGCGAGGGCGATGCCGACCTGCTTTCCCGCCTCAAACCCCTCCTGCGCATTGATGCCTGCACACACATCGCGCATTGATGCATGCACACATACCGCACATTGAAGTATGTACACACAGCGTGCATTTATATATGCATGGAATCCGTGCATTGATGCCTGCACACACATCATGCATTGATGCATGCACACACATACCGCGTATTGATGCATGCACACATGCCACACATTGAAGAATGTACACACATAGCACATTGATGCATACAAGCACATCGTGCATTGGTGCAAGCATACACATCGCGCATCAATGCATGCATACACACACACAAAGTCTAGAGGAAGTATTCATTTAGCAGCAATGCATCAAATCACTCATCAATATCGACATCAATCAATCATCGACAAAGCGTCTTCAGTCACAAGTTTCATTTTAATGTATTTTTTAGGCACCGCCCCATAATAATTCATCTGCGACCTATTCAAGTATTCAATACTAAGTCCAGAAATTAATACGTCATAAGGTGTCACTTGAAGTCCTGTGTAGCATTCATAAACATTCTCAACGACAAAAATTATGTTTGTAAACCTCTCACAACGTAACCAAATCTCAGTAATTTATAACAACAAAATGCACTTGTTAAACACGAAACCTCTCTAGAACAAGTATCACGTATGTTACTAAGTGACTAACCTCCTTTTTTCGTCTGAACCGTTAATGTCCATGTTTTCACGCAGGTTTAGACGTATGCGCCCCTGTGAGGCTGCAGAAGCTGGATTTTCACGGCCGGATTCCCTTCCTGACGCCAACCAAATAATTATCTGGGACGGGGTTAACAGCTAGCGATACTTGTGTGTTTAACAGCCTTGCTGAAGGGCCTGTAACGCCACGATTTCATAATTGTAAGCGCGGGGACTTAAACCCTGGTCCTTGAACCTTGGTGAGAAGTCCACAAACGTATCAATTGAACACTCTCTGCGCGCGTCGAGGAGTTAAATTTAAGGTGTCACGTGTCTATCATTGGTGAGCGTCGTATAATATATAAAATCCTCAATCCGGGGTACTCCCAAAACAAAACAGATGACTCACTCTCCTGCGCGTTGACGACTCCCGTGGAAAGCGCAAGGCACACCACGACAAGGCACTGCAGCAGCTGCTCCATGTTAGGCACTTGAGTGGGGGCAGCGATACGTCCAGCTAGACACAAAATATAAAAGTTGTCGAAAAAAATCAAGCGATTGAATTGACAAAAAAAATTATTCGTTATTATCGCTCTAGCAGTGTTCTCACAAGAAAATCCGCAATTTTGCTTCACAGACAGCACAGACGCGAAAATTGCTCCATGTTGACCAAAATTTATCCATGCGGAATACTCTCAAATGTTTAATTTTTCTGTTTTCCTGTCTCTTTTCCCCTGCTAAACCTCATTTTTTCTCTTCCACAAACTCACGAGGAAGAGGCTGACAAAAACTCATCGCTGTTAAAATGCGAGATTATTTCACAACTCTGTTATATGTAATTTTGTACTTTTTCAACTGCAATTTAGACCCCAAATTGACAAAAACTCTAAATAAATAAAATTATATAACTTATTTTTTACATCAATGTTAAATCACTTCACTTTTTCACCAAATTCCTCCATACCATGATACATGTAATAATTTCCAGTTCCAGAATTTATCAATTTCCCCCATTTCCCTATAGCTTCACCGATTGCTCCATCAGACTCATATTTTTTCTACTTAGGAGCAATTGGTCCAATGAATTGCTCCAAAAGTGCAAACGCTGGGGCTCTCATGTACAGCCTGCGTGAACGGGGTAAACCCAAAATAGGTAAATCCATAGTGACCTAGATAGGCCTTTCGACCTATTATGGCTAAATCCTCTGATCTCTAGGAAAGCTCTAGGAAAGGGAAAACCCATAAAGCCCTTTCTCGTTCCTGACAATCACTATAATTTGGACTATTTCATGAAATTAATCAATAAGTGACTACTTTAAAATAAATATTGTAATAAATTTTCATAATGTCATCGTTAATTGGATTACGCTCCTAAAGCAAATACGATCTATAGATTTGCGTGTGAATTTTATTCAGAATATTTTGTAAATAGAACTAGAAACGTTGCACTGGACCAAAACTATTATTATTTGTTAAGTTTATTAAGTCTATTAAGTTATCAATAATATTTCAGAT
>JAQIWG010002605.1:0-19904 GCA_034695025.1 Chamaedrilus cognettii | reverse complement strand
GACCTTTTTTAGAATTAGATAGGAATTGGGGCTTTTTTCATTGTTTTTTGGAAAAAGTTCATCGATTTATGGCACAGAAAATCATTTTTGATAAAAAGAATCGAAAAGTTATAACCCTAGTGGACACACTATCTGAACTGACAAAACAGGAAGCGTCTTGCGGTGGCGATGCAGTGGCTGAGTTACAACTACGAAGTACAGCTACGCAGGTGTGCATATTTAAAGTTACTTTTATTACCGCGTAATAAAATTGTAAACTGTATTTTAGCTGCGGTAGGCCTATTCAAGATTTTGAAGTTTGGTACCATTTTCACAAGTAGCGTGTATTTTTTTAAAGAATTGAGTAATGTTTCTCTGAATTCGAACTGCGTGTTCATGACGATTGTCTGCTCTTGCATGTACATGCCTGCATTCTATACGAACTCATGAATACATTCTTGAAGTAGTCTAATATTAATTGTATTGAGCATAATTAGTCATTTTTAACAGTCTTTGTAGACCCTACACGGTTTGTAAAATAAATGTTATCTCATACTTTTCACTACTATAACCATTCAAATATAAGACATGTTTGAATGCATGAATAATGTACTTGGGAGCGTATACCGCGGACATTGCTTGCTTGGTATTAAACTGATAAATAAATTAGCAAATAATTTGATACATTGCCATCAACCTTTTTGATTTTATGCAAACTGCAAAAAAATTGTCAGAGTTTTGTGGTGAAGTGTAAAATAGGTAACAGTTTTTCGGAGCACCGCGTATTTTGAATCACTTTTGTATAAGCGACGGCCCACGGGTCATGATCCGTAATACTAGTGTCACGGACATGAAAGAGTACAAGAGGATGATGTAAATCACAATTTGAACCAGGAACATTGTGCAGCAGATTGATATTTGTTCTTTATATTAAATTTTTATTTCAGAGTAGCGAGGCGCTGTGGTGTAGCGGTTAAGGCGTTGGACTTCGAGTCCAGAGGACCTGGGTTCGAGTCCCGGCGCCGGCAACTATGAAATCATGGCGTTAGGCTACAGGTTTTTCAGCAAGGCTGTTAAACACACAAGTGTCGCTGCTGATAATCATCGTCCAGGGTAATTTATTATTCTGGCTGGCGACAGGAAGGGCATCATGCGGTAAAAACCCAGCTCAATATAAGCGTCTAACCTGTGTTAATATGGATACCGAACACGGCATTACACAGGCTTGCCTTTAGCGCATAAGAATGAACGACAAACACTATAATTTGTTATTTTTTTATATTATACAGACATATAAAGACATAAGCTTAGATGATACATCGACAAGCTCGCCCAGTGTTTCACGGTCAACTCATCTAACTCCGAACGGGAAAGACACAAACGATGCGCTGTCTACGATATCAATGGAATTAAAGTAGGTTTGTGGTAACTGTAGACTGCAGCCTAATGGATCTTATGTGCATTTTAGTACCCTGTGGGCCTACTGATCGGAATTTTGCATCAGTTTTGAATGCTGACATTGATGCCATATTCAATATTTTATTGTAGTAAGTTTGAATTTAAATCAATATATAATTTTTATTTATTTAAAACATATACAAAATAGTACAAAATGCATAAGATATGATTAAACGAATGCATTATAGTTAGTGTATCCAATAACATCCCAAACTACTAGATACATGTAGATAAATAGATGATATTGCTGATGATGTTACTAGATGATGATGATGATATTGCTGGTGATGATATTACTAGTTAATGATGATAATGGACAGAGGGACTCCAATTAGTTTGATACGTGTTTTAAATAATTGGTACAATAAGTCATATAATAACGTCAGGTGGAACAACATTCTCAGCCTTTTCGTTTCACTGCTGGTGTGCGCCAGAATTATCTCCAATTCTTTCTCAGTTTATGTAGATAATCTGTTAAATAAGCTGAATTGCTCCGGATGTACTATGTTTGGCTTAAATCTAGGTTCTATTCTATATGCTGACGATCTTGTACTCCTCCATCTTCTGTTAGTGAATTACAGAGGATGATTGATGTATGTTGTGATGAACTTGATAGAATAGATTTAGTGTTAAATGAAACTAAATCATGCTGTATTAGAATAGGCAAGCGGTGGAAGGAGCCATGTACTGTGCTTCATACTTTCAAGGGCATAATTCCCGGGCCAAATCAGTGACTTATTTAGGTATTAACATAAATGCTGGAAATAATTTCAACTGCTGCCTCGATAAAATGAAAAGTAAATTTTACGCAAGTTTTAATTCAATATATAGCAAACGTGATAAAATTAATAATGACATTGTGACACTAAACTTGGTTTCAACTATAACTCTGCCATGTTTGCTGTACGCTGTAGAAGCACTGCCTTCAACAAAGACGCTTATTCGAAACATCGAGCATCCGTGAAGTCGTGTCTTTATGTAGATTTTTGGAGGTTTTGATGCAGCTATAACTGTAGATTGTCAATTTTATACAGGATATTGAGCAATTAGCTAGCTTTCGCAAGACTAAATTTGTCAATTTGTTACCATAGTCCGAGTCATTTGATAAGAACATTGTTTAGCATTTTATCTGCCGAGGCAGTGTTTGGCAGCCTAGCACTGTTTGGTAGCCTAGCATAATTTGTTTGCTTTTTTCTAATCTCTTTAATATTGCACTTTTAGTTTGAACTGTCATGGATTCTGTACACTGCGATATTGTTATACACTGTATGTTTTCTACTGCCTTTATGGCGAATAAAGTTCTATATAATACCGGCAACATCTTGGAATCAAACAAACAAATAAGTGTGTCATAATATTTCAACCAGGCAACACCAGCAAGACATTGTCACGATGTTTCGATCTGCCGAGGCAAGGCAAAAGTTTAGCGAAGATAGTTTATATCAGAAATTAGCATTGATCGAACAATTATTGAAGAAACAAAGCTCGGCAACGGACCTGGAGAACAAAACTATTGCTGGTTTGACTGGGATTGAGCGTAAAGTCGACGCCGTCCAGCTGGCCTTGAACAACGGTCTGGACGCGCTGCTCAAAGCGATTCCAGCATTTCCCATCCAGGTGATCTAACTGTGACATTTTACTAATTCAAACTTATGTGGTGCTACTAGTCGTAGTAAATATTGGATAAACCGTGGATAAAAATGGGGGCGAGACAGCGGAGAATGACCATCAGCATTATCACATTTATTACAAAGCGACATTCCGACAACCTTTACTTAGAAAGATGGGCTCTACGTGACGCTCTTCGTATCATGTAGAGCCTTCGAGGGCGTTTTCGATTTTTTTTCGAACACCTTTTTTGTTGTAGGCATATTCAAATTGCTTAGCGCTTCAAATTGAGCCAGTGTAACATTAAAGTCATCAAGAAAGAGCACCAAATTTCCAATTTCCGTTCTAATTTAGTCCCAGATATATTTCTTGAATCATTATGAATCATTTTGGTTCCTTTCAGTTTTCTGTCCTGAAATGATGTAAGTTGCAGTCCTGGTGCTGTTAGACAATATTATTTAAAGTTTCAAGTCGCTTAATGAAAATAATAAACGCTGTAAATATTTAAAGTAATGCTGAGTCTATGTGGCAGAATTTGTATGCTACAACTTGTGCAGTTGTGCTGCTTTTTTCAGAAAACAGTCTCTGTAAAAACCCCAATATCCATCCTGATTGAGGTTCAACCGCAGCCCAATCCGACTCAAAAACAACTTGGGATTGATTCTGGTTCCAACCACGGGTCCGCAATTCATCCCGCGATCTTTTCCATCGATACCGAGACTCAAACGGAGAACCCGAAAAGCATAGAAGATAAGTGAGTAGGCCTACGGTGTCTGTGCAGTTAATGTAAGCATTGCGAAAACGTTACTCACTTTGCATTTAGTGGAATTTGGTTCATTTGTTGTGCATTGACACTCTGTCATGCATATGCCACGCGATTTTCATTGGATTATACGCTGCAGAGATTATTTAAAGAAATCTTCGCATGGTAGATCAAAATCTTCACAAAGTTCAAATCAGACAATCAGATGGAGGGAAACCCCCAACTCCCAGTTTTTCCAGCGACCCGAAATGGTAGGCAAATATTTCTCTCATGTTATGGATTTCATAATTGAATCAGGAACACCACAACGTACTCTTCAAAACTACATGGCCCCCGTTACAGACTCTCCACATTTTGTGTATCCATAATATTAGTATCCATAAAATTATTATTTTTGTACATTGTCTTTATTTACACCGAGGCGCTGTGGTGTGGTGGTTAAGACGTCGGACTTTGAACCCAAAGGATCAGGGTTCAAGTCCCCGCGCCGGCAACTATGAAACCATGCGTTACAGGCCCTTCAGCAAGGCTGTTAAACACACAAGTGTCGCTAGCTGCTAACCGCGTGTCATATAATTAGTTATTTGGTTGGCGTCAGGAAGGGCATGCGGTCGTTAAAACCCAGCTCCAGCAGTCCTGATCAGGGCGGGCGAAAACGTGTAAACCTGTGTGAAAACATGGACATTAACAGATTGCACGATAAAAAGGAGGTTAGTTAGTTAGTTATTGTCTTCATTTTGCATACATGGTCTCCATATTTATCGCACATGGTCTCCACACTGTGCACTACGGTCTCCACAAATGGATTGATCTGCGCTGCGCACTTAAAATGCTCCCTGATACTCTGTACATGTCGTACTCTGCATAACTGTTATAGATAGGAAAATCTTATGCACTGAATCAGCTTAACTAAAACGTTTCACTTTCGCTCCGGTCATTATGGTGGTCGACTGACCAGGCCTGAATATAAGCTCAGAAAATTGCATAGAAGTTTTGCTAATCAAATAATTATTTTGATTAGCAGTTTCACTAAATTGATTAGCAGTTTTTATATCGTCTTAATATCGCCCAAGGGATTACACACAGGCCTAACGGTTGAATCATTTTTATACGGTAGTCTTTAAAAGTCTTTAAAATGACTCACTATTTTATACAGTATATACGACTACGTCGATTGGTTAGTGGTTACTGATAAAGCTGCACGTGAACTGAAAGTCAGGTCAGTGCTGGGTCTGCCACTCGTCGGTTCATTTAACATTTTTTGTTGTTGAATGAATTATCAATTTATTTACACAATTTTTGATTTGCAAATATTGCAAATCAAATTTGTGTTTGATTCACAATTTGACCCCTATCAAATTTGTGTTTGATTTGCAAAAGGGGTCAAATTGCATCGAAAATTGCGATGCGAATCCGCATATATTCAGGCCTGCGAGTGACCGCACCATAGCATTCATCGACTGCTGTTAGGCCTACAGTAGTGGCCACAGTGGAAGTGGAACGACCGGAGTTGATAATTCTACTAGACGAAAGAACAACGACGTATCCGTGCCAAGAATTGGGTTCTGCATTATACATTAAACTGCGCTATGCTAAGTTATGAATTACAGGCATCATAATTATACATGTAACAGATAACGATTGCAATTTTGGTGTATTGTATGCTTGCATGTACAAATTGCATAAGGAGAAAACAGATTACGACTGAACTAAGCATTTATGAGAATTCGTTTTAGTCCATATTTTGCTTCGTTTTATGACATGTACAAGTTGAAAAGGTGCATTTATCATAAATTAGTCTATTAATTTGTGATTTGCTAAAATTGTTAAACAATGCAAAATATTCTTGTGCAATCAACATTTTAGATATAGGCCTACAAAGTTATATCTGTTAAAGCCCCCCAAAAATATGGTCAGATAAATTTGTCTCCATTATAATGCGTGTATCTGAAATATTTCTTACAAGGTCTTCGCTTCTGCCAAGGAATTCAAAGCGTTCGACAAAAAGTACGTCTGAGCAATATAACAAGCTACCGAATCTAAACGAGCTACTTGTAGCCTACGTTAGTCAGTTTTTGAGCTTTACCTCAGTTTTCACGCGCGTAGCGTGGCATGTCTGGATGCTTTAATATTGTATTTTGTACCTACATCGCAGCCTAAGGCAATGTCCTGTCTAAGCTTGAAAGTTTGCTAGCGGGCCAAACAAAGTTGTGTGTGCACTTTTGAAAGTTTTGCGCAATTTTTCTGACACTTTCAAATCTTTGTTTCGCGTATCCATTATTTATGTACAGTACACGCTTTGCCTGACTTGCAAGTTTTCAAGCTGACTACCAGGCTATAAACAGCATAACTCAGTGTGTAATTAACTAATTTCAGTTTATTTTAATATTTTATGATTTTTGAGTCCAAAAATATAATCCTTCTTTATTACTGCTACTGTGCTGTTTGCTGTTTACTTTAACTTACGATGTTTTTAACAATCCATGTGGTGAAAACGAACTTTTTCCATCGTATTGATTTAGAGAGAGAGAGCAGATGGAAACAAATTACATTTTAATATACCTGTTACTATAGTGATTTAGCATCACTGTTAGTCATAGCCCTAATATCAAAGGTATGTTTGAAGTTTTCTGCATAATTTTGTAAGCACAACTGTGTTAATTAAATGCACAAGTAAACATAATGAATATGATCAATCTTTTAATGAATAAATTCAATTAACGATAAGAACACATTAAAGGCATTATATATTAGATATCGTCAATTATATATGCAGATATATGTAATTCATATGCAGATAATGCTTTTTTATGTTATGTACATGTACCGTACAAATATTTGGTTGATTCATTCTTACGGTACTCTATAATTTTTGGTACTCATTCTCTTGATCAAAATATAGTAATACTACTGCCGCAAAAAAAATAGAAAGACGTCGGATCAAAATCGTTTATTTCTTTATTTCTTTAAATAAAAAATTACATTTCTTTAAAAATTTCATAAAATAGCATACTGCTAGCCTGTTATCAATTTTGTGCCTGTTTCATTATGGAAGCACCTGAGGGAAAAATAATTTAGACTTTCATAGATGAATTCCTTTTTAAAATGATAAAAAATCAATGACCAAATTTCTTTATCTGATCTTCTTAATTTCTTCTAATCAACTAAAATAAATTGTGGACTAAAATGCGATGTCTGCAGATGCAGTGATTTTCCCAGCGCCCCCTCTCCCCTCCCCCAGTGGGGGGAATACCCCACCATGTACGAATGGACACCCTCTCAAACCCCCCTCTCAAACCCCAAGACGTTTCAAGCACGCCTAATTATTTCGAACATCCCTCCTCCCCAACATTTTGAAACACCCCCCAAACACAAAATTCTGTGAAAATCACTGGTCGGATGTTAAACTGCGTGATTTGACGCTGCAGAAGTGCGCACGATGAAGTACCATCTCCACCAGGCAGGGCCTCGCCAGGGCCCGAGGCGAGTCTTCATCAAGGCCTCTCTACGCGGCCCAGGAATCAAACCACGATATGTAACTATGAAAGTGATCAGCGCTCGCCCTAATGTGATGTACTCACCTAATTGAATTGATTTGATTTGAATTGAATTGATATACAAATATAAATGATGTATACATTTAAATGAAGCGCGAGATCGCGGGAATCTTTCTCTAAGGTTGAAAGTCATCCTACTAAAATTAGTGCAATAGCGAAAAATCTGTATAATTTCGAATCACGGGCTAGGCTGATAGCAGGGAGGGACGATTGGATTTGTTTCATAAAGGTATTTCACATCATATACTTGTCAGTTATGCGGTTTATTGGCTAGAAGGTCATATACGCATTCGTTTATTGTACCCCCCCCTTCTCCCCCGGTTGTGAATTTTTCATACCGGAGGAACTTGCAGTAGGCCTACCTGCTACTGATTCAACATTATATTTAGTTAGCAATTTTTTTCTGTTAGGTCATCCCTCAACTTTTTTATCTACCTAGCTTTTCTTGCACGCCAGAAGGGCACCCCCTAAGAGAAAAAGTTAGAGTGAGCACTGAAACTGACACGGTATATAGAAACTATTAACTGCTTAAACTGAAATTGAAAACTGAGATGCTTTGAAGCGTTGAAACTTAGCTTGACAGTACCAATGTGACTGTTTATTTGACATGAGCTGAGAGTAATTTTACTTGGATATTTAACTGTTAATTTTATATATCTATTTGCATAAGTTTCTCGAAATGACAAATATTTGCAATAACTTTATTGTTTAAGTACATGTACCACTGGACTGGATTAACTTCGCTTTTTATATTTTCAGTTCAATGTTTTGAAAAGTGTGTTCAATGACCTATTGACTATCATGGGCATAGACTAATTACATATTTTTAGGCAGTAGCATAAAAAATATGTTACAAATTATTTTCGGCGGCATCTATTTATGTTTTTATTATGATTTTATCGTTAAATTATCTAATTAAGACGACTTTCAGTGACATTTGTCTCTTATGATCAGTTCAATTTTCAAATATAAAATGTCCAATCAAATTACATTACAAGGAAAGATATTTTTTCTGAAACAGATTTGCTTGTAAGTTGTAAGCAAATACATGTAGTCTACTAGTTTTGACGAAACTAGAAGCTGCTCTTTAGAGATTGTGCCTGACAGCAATTTCAAAGAAAAATTCATTGCTAAATCATTAAATGCTTAATTGCATGCTACTATTTGTGTTTTTTCTGATTTCTATTACAGTACGTCGAAGAATTTTTTGGAACGAAAACGAATCAAGAAGTTGTCGAATATGTGTGGACCAGATTGGCAGAGGATGAGACAAAGGGAGCTGAAGATATGGACAACAATTAAGCCTACAATCAGCTAGTTCTGCAATTAAGTTTATGCTATGCTATTGAAATAGCTAGTATGTGATCAGAGTTGAACAACGTGATACAATTACATGTATGTTAAATTAGCATTTGGATCAATACAGGCGCATTATGTAGCTCAATTCACTTCATAAATAGAGTTTGAATTAAAAAGCTTAGTTCCACGGAAGTCAAGATTCACATAATAGATGCTTTTTAACTGACAAAACATATACATGTATGCTGCACTCAAGCGATAGTGCAAATTAGATAACGCTGAAAAATGACCTTTTTAGCCCACCCATCTACCCCACCTAACGGATGATAACAGAAGGGTAATTACCCACCCCAACGTTAGATAACAGAAGGCTTTACTACCCATCCCAACGTTGACTAACTCTGTTCATTCATTATTGCATGACAGTTTGCTTGTACTGGGCTGCGGTTTGTCTGCCTATTTGATAATAAACGAAGATATATATACCAACACTTAAATTCTCGACCACCCCCCAGAATTTCCGTAGTTGAAAAATGCGATGTTGATCATTGTCACTAATTACACTCATCTAAGCTTTAACACACTGCGATTTAATGAAAATGAACTGATGGCAGAATGTTACAGCCGCCTACATGTATGTAACATAAAGGCCTAACATAAAAGGCCTAACTTTTTAGCCTTATGAAAATTCCGTAGGCCTAGTCATAAATTATGTCGAATGGCAGTTAGGCCTTAAGATGAAAGGTCAAATGGTAGGCCCATTGTACGATTATATTGTTTGTTACATAACATTAGCTGAAACTACCCGCCCACCTCATATAACGCCTCCTAACAGAAGCGCTTACCACCCACCTTAAAAGCGCTATCTAATTCGTGGACGGCCCCTTATGACGGCTGTAATGATCAATTCTTGTTCATTACGCATCTAAGTTTTAATAGAACTAGGCCTATTCTCCGTTTTTTTAGCGAGAGTCTGATGTTTGCTCGAAGGAACAAGTGCATTTTGTAATTTCCTTTGCAAGCCTCTATGTGCCGGGGACAGAAACATATCATTGAAACTAATTCCGTAAATTGAATGAAATCGCAGCACAGAACAGGACGTCCAGCCTCCGAACCAGTCAATGACCTCTTGGGGTGTAGCTTGCAATGAATCAGTATCCCGAGGTGTATAAACAAATCTGCTATGTACCTTACTCTCAAACCGATGTCGTCTTGTCTCTTTCGACTCAATTAGCATGCTCTCGGATTGGCTACGCGTTATTGTAGCTGGTACCATGGGTTGACTCAAAAACACATGCTCTCTGTACACATCGCCAAACCCGGCATCTAATTTCCCAATATGATAAAATTCACTGAGCGCACAGAAACTAACCGCGTTGGTGCAAGAGACATTAGCACACCATTTGCAATGGAACGCTGGAAGTATTACTGTCCTATTCAGTAGGTGTCCTATTATTAAAGCGGCTTGTAGTGCTTTCGTTTCCTTCTTCAATGAATCTCCTTTTCCAAAATCCACAGGATTTTCGTATGCGATATACTTTCTGAAAGAATCTGAATAGTAACGGTCCATGTCTACTTGCCATAGACCAATTTCTTTGAAGCGATATATCTTAGCAGCTTTTGTCAAAATCCAATTGTTATGTACAATGACGCATTCCTCACACGTTCGATTGTTTTGAAAGGTGATTCCCAGGTCCTCAAAATACACTCTGCCGCAGGGAAATTGCGTTTGGCTCAAAGTGCGAACAGTAATACTTTTGGTCTTTTTCATCTCTTGCGTAACGTTGGCAAGGGCTTTTTGATTAGAAAGTTTAGGGTTAAGGCTATTGAGACCAAGTTCTAGCGCCTTCTCGTGAAGAGTAATTGATGCGAGTGTCGGGCGAGCCAAATAGAACCCACTGTTGCCTACTTTAATGTCGTTTTGTATCTCAATGTCACACTTTGAACAATTGAAGTAGGGAAGAGGATTCTTGAAGAATACAATATCCAGATCGACAATGATCACCTGAAGTCCAATGTGCAAGGCGTCCAGAATGATCTTGGTCTTGTAATGCGTTTTTCGTACAAAACTAATGCTTGAAAAGTCACTCGCTTCATTTCCATCGTTGTCTTGGAAATACGTTACGCAAGCGACATCCGCCAAGTGACGGCTCTGCGCGAGTCGATATCTGTTCAATTCCGAACACGCTGTTGCATCAGATCCGACAAATAGATAGTTTAGAATGTCAAAAGCTACGAATGAGGTCAAGTAGAGATTGAAAGCCATATCCGCGTATCCCGTGTCAACCAATGATATGAAGACTCTTTTTTGATCGTCTGCTTGCGATCTGATCAGCTGGTCGAACTCATGATGAGTTACTATGCCAGAATCCGATTGTGAAGCACTGATGTTGTCCCATGTTCTGTACCCGTTCCAGTTAGACGACAGTTTGACGAGGCGGTGAGAATTTAACATCATGTATACAGAGAAGGTACATGACAAGATTGTAGCCAAAATCATCGTGATCGAGATGCAGTCTGCAACAATTATTATATGACACAGTTCATTTCATTGAGGCCAGATTTTATTATAACCTAATCCATACAGTCCATGCTGGTCTCAAAATGTGATTGTAACGGAATAATTCAAAGTTGTAATTAGTAGCCTATTTTAAAAGTAGCAGGCCTTATCACGCGTTTAATCATATATTAATAATTCAAAATAAATCTGTCAGTCAAGACAATATTCGTAGTCATGAGCACTGATCGAGGATAGATTCTAGAAAGAAAAAGTAATATATTGAATGCATGAACTTATGACCTTCGTTTCAATTTTGAATAATGGCAATTTTTCATTATTCGTAATATGATCATTATTACATTTGTGATATGACAATGTGCTCACTTCGATTCATCGTTGCTTGTGAAGGTTGTAGCATAACGATTTTTCTCAGTTCAATACCTGTTAACCATTCAAAACACGGCATGCATGTAAAACAGCATGGCAGTGCTAACTAACAGGTATACATAATAGCAGTGCAAAAACTAATAAACTATAGACAATCATTATGCATTATATGCATATGCATTGTGTGTTAGATACACAACTTCAATTCGGTCAAACGTTGAACCTTTTTCAAACATATTTCACTGATATAAATAGCCAATGAAATTAATAGCCAAAGTCATTGTATTGTTTATCAAAATACCTTAATCACGTTTTAGTCTTACTGAGAAGTTGAATCAAATAGTCGTCCATCCCGACTTGGAATGCGGGTCATTGAGCACAATATTGGGAGCTAAGGACATCTGATATAACAACCAAAGTGAAGATCTATGAACTCCTGATATCAAATCTGTCACTGTACAACTCCGAAACATGAACAAAGAAGAAGCGAAATGGCGGCTGCTGGTGTTCGAGAATCGAGATGACATGTCTCAGACGGACAACAAAGATATCAAAAAGGGAGCTGTCATCAGAACACAGTCATCGGAACACAGTCATCAGAAAGACAGCGGGATCGAGAGAGAACAGAATACTGAATCACCGAGTATATTACACGGTAATTAAAGAAAACGGAAACCGGTAGAATGATCATTATAACTCAATCAATTGCCAATGACCTACAGATTTTTGGGCACGTTACTCGCATGTCAAACACAAGATTCCAACATGGCGTTCAACAGGCAGATGAACATAAACACAGGAGCATGTACATTGTAGGATGAGATGATGAACATGGATAGCATGAGGCTGGATCGCGAGAGAGCCGGTGTCGGGCTGTCAATTGTAGGCTGCAGGCTTGCAGAATAAAATCAGATAAGTCTAAATGGCGGGTTGCATCTGAAATGTTTGCGCGGCCGCCGGGCGCCGCCTGGCCAAGACATTAAGTGTTGAAAGTAGGCCTAATTCACGTTAAATAAGTGGATTTCCAAACAGCGAAATTCACTTCAATTTTCACAAAGTTATCACTTACTTTCATGTTGAAAAATCTCATGCCAGATGTTCAAAATGTTTGTCTTCGACTCGCGCACCAGCACAAAGTCCTGTGTTAATTGTGCATTTTTGAAGAAGAAGCAGATTGCCGCTGAAGCTCTGCGGTGCTCATGAACAATGTGCAAGCAGTGGGTATCGGTGAGCGAATCGAAGCTGGTCTGTGCGGACCTCCTAATTAGGTCATCTGTGTTGTTCCGGGCGTCAAACTGAATGAAGTTTATCGCCGAGATTGCTTCCAAGTCTCAGCAACAGTACTCTCGTCAGTAATGCAAGAAAGCTGACATATTCAATCGAATAATTGTCTTGAAAAGGGTGTAGTTGCCGGAGCATTACCATGCTAACCGAATGCCACACTGTCACTGAATTTGGAACTGGACAGTCTGGATCTGATAAAAATAAAAATGTATATTAGCACGGGCGTAGCCGTAAGGAACAGGGGGGATGCGTCTCCCCCGCGGACCAGGGCGTCCCCCCCCAATGAATAATCCTGGTCCTCTTGGAAAATGCATTGATGAGGGAAACGCGTCCCCCAAGGAAAACAGTGAGTAAAAATAATACAAATGGTGGTCCCCCATGATTTATGATTGGTGAAGAAAAAACACGATTTATGATTGGTCAAAAAATTGCTCAAGAAAAAAGATAAAAGGACCTTGTTGGTGGGAACAAATTTCTGTCGGCACCCCCCACCCCCCCCCCATTCGTCCCGTTCGTGAGTTCTGCAGGCAGCACGGAAACGGAAGACCACGCGGGTCTGTTGTAAGTTTGAAGGTGACAAAATTAGACATAATTGAACGTGAGAAAGGACTTTTGGGGGAAAAAGTTTCGTTTCAAAATTTGGATTTGGTCCCTCAAACCGCTAAATCCGTGGCTACGCCCCTGTTTATTAGGATATCCATTATCGCTTGGTTTCGGCCAGTTATGAGGGCATAGCAAGATCTTAATCTTACACAGCTTTGAGTCTCTTCAAGATTTAACCCACGGGCCTGCATGCATTTCAAAGCACCTGTAGGCCTACTTAGAGATTACTCTGAGTCTGGCCTCAATGGGTTCAAGAAGAACATGTCTAATTTATTTAAATTATTACGAACGCCGAAGTCAGACGTTTCAGTAGCCTGCTGGCATTTTAATGGTGGCAGTCGTTAGAACTTGCCCAATTGCAATATTGCGTTGTTTTCTTACGAATAAAGAGTGGCCGAAAAACAGGTTGTTACCTAACGCTGTGTGAGCTTCCACTTTGGTCTTTTGAAAGCTATCTGCTTGAAGCTGATTTTTGAAATGCACTTATTCTAAAATATGACACTTTGACGTAAGATTACACTAATTTGTTTAATATTAATTTGTTTAGACCGTATGACAAATCAATTGCACATAAAATGCGGTGTCTCGGATTTCATTAATTTTCGTAACGGTCAGGTAGTAATTACATGTACATGTAGGCCTAAGTCAGGGGATTGGTTTTTAGCGTTCTCTAACGGGTAGCGTTCGAATGGGTTTTTAGATTACCGTAATTATGATAATTTAATCTAAGATCGGTAATTTACGGTAATCTATTATAGAATACGGTAATTTATTATAAATGACCGATTCGGCAATTTATCCTGATTTTTTTCTTACGAAAAAAACGTAGATTTTGGCATAAAATGCACTTGAAATGCATCTCATGACAGCAACCTGGTACGTTTCGTTGAAAACATAGTTGTTTTTGACAGAAAGTACTTCGATGTACAATCCTAGCACGATTTGGAAATTTTATTTAATATTTTGAATCGTTTTGTAGTTTGCCGCGCAGGAATTTGCGTAGTTAGATTACCATTGATTAGCAGTTTACGGGTAATTTAAGAATAGATTACCGGTAATCTAAATATTTTAAGTTTACTGGTAATTTTCGAACGTTGCTAACGGGTACCATATACAATCCATTGCAATATCGCGCTGTTCTTCTGATTTAGAAACTATCCATGATCAATGAATGCAGATTGCCATCTTGAAGTCATACAGTTGCACGTAGGCCTAGGTCTGGTTTGAATACTGAAAATAAAACAAGTGAATCTTCGGGTTAATGAATAGCAGTAACTGTTTTTGATGGCTGTCAATTTAGTTAAACTCCCATTGAAAGCCCTCATTTAAGAAATGGTCGCGGCAGCGACCTCGAATAAAGAAACGCAGGGGGCCGGGGGGGTGCAAAATGTTAACTTTCCAAAGGATGCTGCATACCTGAACTTTCGAAAACAGTTAATGAAATTTAAATTTAAGATACTTAGCCTCCAAATTAATGCTCCAAGACGCATGCGCGAGGTAGGCTGTGAGCCACCCAAAAATGATTAGCTTAGACTGGTACTATGAGAGTCAACGAGTCAGTCAGTAAACAAGGTCTCAACAATAACATTAATTTTATCACGTTCAGTGTTCTCACTTTCCGAGCAATTGCTTGATTTGCGCGCATTCGATGGTCTGATCGAGCAATCGTCGAGCAGTCTGATTATCGATCAATAATTATGGACCAAACAAGAAAATTTACCGAGCAATTGAGCTATCTTTCGTGCAATTTTTGGATTTACGGACCAATTTTCGATCAAGAGAAAATACAGGTGTTGAAAGTTGAAATTGATTGGTATGAAGGAAAAAATAGGCGTTAAGGCTGAGTTTACGGATGCAGTGGCTATGAATTCGACTTCGAGCGCCGGGTGTGTACTTTATTGACGGAAAAGTCTTTGTCAGCATCCCCCCCCCCCTCCCCCCCGCTTTTGAACATTCTATCGCAATTATCTTGGAATGTGCTAAATGTTTGACAGAACCCTGAATTGTAGCCTACACTGTTCTTCAGATAATACCCGGATAGGAGGCTGTGGCAAGAACGCGATCGAAATTATCCGGAGAGATCTACATGTATACAGTTCACACTGTGCATGTATTCAGGCGGCTCAGTTTTGAATCGTGTCTGTATAAAAACCATTCAATACCTAACAAATTTGTATCGATGGATTGAAAGTTTACGTGTTATATTCTTACTTCATGACAAATCGACAAGTATATAGTATCTGTATGCCAAATTTCTGCATCCATTTGAGATAATTATATTGAATTAATCACTAATGGTACAGTATATGTTAACAGAAACATTCTATGGTGTATATGTGTATACCACTTATATGTGATGTAGTGGTATATGTGGTGTAGTGGTCGGACTTCGAGTCCAGAGGACCAGGGTTCAAGTCCCCGCGACGGCAACTATGAAACCATGCGTTACAGGCCCTTCAGCATGGCTGTTAAAGACACAAGTGTCGCTATAGCTGGTAAAACCCTGCACCAGATATTTATTTATTTGGTTGGCGTCAGGAAAAGCATCCGGCCGTAAAAACCCAGCTCTAGCAGTCCTGATCAGGGCGGACGAAAACATGTAAACCTGTGTCAAAACATGATATAAACAAATTACACGATAAAAAAGAGGTTAGTTTTTAGTTAGTATGCTAACAGAAAATCATGGCATGTGATATTTATACCATATGCCATGCTTATAACCGTCTTTATAGTTCTCAAGCATATAGATTAAACTAAATAATAATCTATTGTAAATTTTCGATTTTCAACCTTGACGGATCATTGTCATCGATTGTTTCACAAATGCACCGGCCTCCATTGAAAGTCAGTCTTATTCGGTGCCGTCCTTAAGACCGTGCAAGCCCGCTAAGTTAATCTCTGAACAAGCAACGATTCCTAGATTTGAACCCGGGTTGCCAGGGTGGCTGGCGGCGAACATAATTATACCGCTGAGCCAACGAGGCTTACACTATTGTCTTGAGTTATTTTTGTGTAAATAGAGAAGAACCACGAATCATACTAGGCCATACAAGTACACGCACTTAATAATAGCAATAATGATCTACTATAAGATTGTGAAATTAGCACAAAGAATGTGTTTATGTCAGACATACGCGATAAAACATTTACAGTTACCATCCGGTAGGTAGCCGACTGAGAGGGACCTGTACCGACAGCTGGTGATTAAAGTGCTTGATTGAAATAGCCCTATGCCTGTGCACGAGACTGGTAGCTCGAGCGCTTCACTATAGGTGCTAGTACTAGTAGTAGATACTGTTACTAAGTGCTGGTACTAGTACTAGGTACTGGTTAATGCCTCGAGATCAAGCAAATAACCGCTTCCCGGTCTTGAATTTAGTCGCCGCTAAGGTGTTTTCACATAGGGGCGTCAGGGCTATCTTCCCGGAAGAATTCGTCCCGCAAGACCCCAGGAATTCGGTCGTAAGACCTGATGTAAACAAAATTGTCTTTAGCGACAACGAGTCATCTCGCAAGATGTGTCTTCGCGCAAGTGATTGTCATATGCCATGTATTGTACATGGTGGTTATTGGAAAGATGGCAGGAAGAGGAGGAAAAGACGACGCAAAGACGACGCAAAGACGCACGCATCGTCCCGGAAGCCATTGCTTCCCGCAAGACACGTCATCACGGCGGCAGTCCCGTGAAGACCATTTTTCACGGAAGACGCAGGAAGAACATTCCGGACGAAAGAATGTAAATGCACCTTTACACCGCAGTCAGGCGATGCTTTAAAATATTTGTGTTTGAAATATAAATTGTCCGGAGTGAGTAACGTATTTCAATAGCAAGGTTATTGCGCAGACGATGTTTTGCAAGAACAACGTCTGATAGCTTATACTAGTATCTGAAATGCAATATTTTGGCATACCGAAATCGAATCGGTTCGAATTTCATCTCGCTTTTTAAAAACGCGTTTCGATCTGGCATTTTAGCGTTGAAGAACGCTCTTGAAATATTAGTGTTCAAAAAACTAATAGGCTATAGATAATTTGTATGTCATAAACAAGCATTAATTTTGCCAAACAAGATTCTTGTTTTCCAAAGCATCTTCTGACTGCGGTGTTACGACCACCAATCAAGTCATTAGTAACTATAGTCATAGCATCTCTCAGGTCAAATCAAATGAAATCAAAAATTGCGTTTATTTCAGACATACACGATAAAGCATTTACAGTTACCATAAGTGACTTATATAAAATATAGGTCTGGACATACTGTCGGTGGCCGACTAAGCGGGTCTGGCTCAGAACGCTCTCAAGCAGACATCAGTAGACCTATGTGCAGGCCGGTACACAAATACTTGTCAAACATAATAGCAACTGCAAAAAATTGCTTATATCAGTGGTGTTAAAGTGGTGGCCCGCGGCTTCTGGAATTCGCCCGCCCTATAGTTGAAATCACGTTTATACAGCGTTTAGTGCAGGATAAGGCCCAAATGGGCTTGATCTACGATTACGTCATCTGTTTGGGTCTACAGCTGACTAATTTGGCATTGCTGTCAAGAAATTTTGTCAAGAAATTTCTGCCAGCACCCCTCCCCCGCTCTTAAGATTGGACTGGAAGGGAAAACCCGGCCCGCCCCCATCGCCATTGGACGGAAGTCAAATGCGACCCTCCTGGTAAAAAGATTTGACACCACCACTGGACGCCTTAGATAAAAATGTATTTAGCAAAGAAGATAACAATTACTGATAACAATTGCTGGTAACAATTACTGGTAACAATTACTGGTAACAATTACTGGTAACAATTACTGGTAACAATTACTGGTAACAATTACTGTTTTCTTTTTTGCTGACCATGCATTATGTATACTGTGTATGAGTTTTATATGTGCCACTTTATTTTTGATGCCTGTAATTTTTTTCAATTTGACTGATTCGTGAAATTCGCCAAAATGACATGCATGCAAGAGTTTCATGTTTTACAGTAAGCAGTAAAGATTGTTGCTAAGAGCAGCACAAAGTTAAAAACAAAGCAGCCTAAAACCCGGCCGAAGTACCGGTCGAAGTACCGGCCGAAGTACAAAAGGCCGCTGATCTCTGGGTTGAAAAATCAATCAGGCCGATTTCTTCATCGGCTTGCAAGATCCAGAGCTGAGAGCACATACAGCGCTTGTAGGTAGGTTTCAGACGTTCCTTATTTTAAGGGACGTCCCTTATTTGAGACTATTTGTCCCTTGTCCCTTATGAAGGGCATCAGGGACGCCAATTATCCCTTATTTGGGCCCAGGCCAAAATTTTCATAATCTGATTACAACAAAACAGTGTTTTTGAAACATTTAGCCTGAAAAGTTCTAAATATTATTTAATAGCCTAATCCTAGAGGCACAAGTCATTCATATTTGACTAGAGATCTTGTTACAATTGTGTATAAATCGGTAAACAAAATTTCATTACACTAAATGGCGTTATGTAGTGAAAAACAAGTCATGTTGTTTATGCAAAGTAGCGAAAAAATTGAATCACGCTTGCTGAGCATTTTGTGTCCCATATTTGAGCGATGAAAATCTTGTAACCCTACTTGTGGGTATTTTTTGCGCTTCTTGCACAAAAGATCAAGGTTAGCGTAGAGTAGCATGAAACATGAATCAGTTGATATAATCTGATAAACTTGCAAGAGAGATATTGGCAATTATCACGAAATAAATTACAGAAAATATTCACTACAGGCAGTACAAAGCAATATATAGGCTTAGCCAGCATATGGCTGACAATCGTCAATTTAAATCAGTCAATACTGAACTTTGAATCAGTCAATATTCTTTTAGAGAACTCGAATCAGGTTGATTTTACACGATTTTTCTTGATCCCTTGTAGATAACCCGATCGAACAAATCCATTTTTTATTTTTGGCCAAATACTCTTGCATGTTCCAACGGGCGAACTCAATATATCCAGTTCACTGAAATTGATCCCGTACATTGAATGAAATCGCAAAACCGAATGCGACATTTTGCCAAACCAGGACAGGATTTCTTTCGGTGACGGTGATGTTGATGGCATTTGATGCTTCGGTGTATAAATAAGCCCGTTTGAAACTTCGCTTTCAAGTTTATGGCGTTTAGTGTCATCTGATTCTATCAGCATAACATTGGATTGATTCTTCACTACTGCCTCTGGAATCATGGGATGACTTAAAAACACATGCTCCCTGTACGCATTGCCAAACTCTTCGTCAAAGAAATGGATTGAATAGAATACACTTAAGGCACAGCGTCGTTTCTTATTCTTGCACACTCCTCTCGTACAGCTACCGCAATGGAAGGCAGGCAGTATCACCGTTCTGTTCAACAAGCATCCTATGAATAGCGCGGCTTTCAATGCTTTAGTTTCCTGTTCCAGAGAATCATTTTTTCCGTAATCTATAGTGTTATTATACGTGAGGTATTTCCGATCAGAATCCGAGTAGTAGCGATTCGTG
>JAQIWG010002604.1:0-19904 GCA_034695025.1 Chamaedrilus cognettii | reverse complement strand
CGAGGGCGGTGGGGCCTGAGGTGGGCGCCCCGATCCGGCGCACGGGGGGCGACCATGACCATGGCCGTGCCTGTAGAGCAGCCTTGTAGAGGCGACGAGCTGGCCGAAGCGCCGCACACCGCGCAAACGCCGGCGATGACGGGGGGTGCGGCCGAGGAGTTGAGAATCGCTCGCTGCATGATGGCGGCCGCTCGGAGGGCGCTCAATGGGTCTCACTGGGGTCTGTTATGAGGTATCACTGATCCTCCACTCACGTCCAGCGAGTTGTCACACTTTTAGATGAATTTAGGGATTTATTAATATAAAAGAAAAAAAATACAATAACAAAGCCGCCATCTTTATTCCATCGCTTTCACTCCAAATCCGTTACTTAAATAAATGTGTTATTCTGTTATTGTATCAACTGCCTTCGTGGTGAAATAGAGATGTATATATAATAGCATTACAGCATTCAAGTTTTAATACATATGTTTTGGGCCACATGTTTTAGGCAGCAGTAAATGAATATCAGCCTAAAAAGAAGTGCAAAATAACTCAGCACAATTTTAGGCCGAATAGGATACGCTCACTTTGTTTTGATTGGTTGAAGTCCATGTGTTCCCACTCATGCGTTCACGTCAAATGCGGCAGGCAGCATTTTATGGGAACGCATGAGTGGGAACGGATCGACTGAGCGCATGAGGGATGCCGTTCGAAACGCAGTGTCACGGAACTCATGAACCTCGTACACGGCGCATTCGTGGGTCTGGGAACGCATGCGTTCTAAACACAGCAAGGACCGCAGCTGGGAACGCACCGTCTGCGATTTTTTTATTACAAGTTTATCGGAATTTGTGATTGTCTGCTGTTTGCGCGTCCAGTCCGCTATTTTAGATTTGGGCCTATTTGAGACTTGACTAAGGGCCTACATGTAGACAGCTATGCCGTACAGCATGTCTATGCCTAGCCTACAAGCAGGCTCAACTACACGAAACGTATAGGCTTAAGCACCTACACACCTTAGATCTGCAGTGAGGGTCGCCGTCAGGGTCAATCGCAGTGCCGCCCCAGTGAACGGGGATCTGATCGGCATCGATGTCCTGCTGCAGCGCCTCCTTCCAGTTACCTTTTGAAGAAAAAGTTTAGATAAAAAAGCGTTTTGCAAATTAAATTACAAAATGTGTGTCTGCAACTATATATATAGGCTTATCCGCAGTTTTCAGTTGCTTGTTGTATATGTGCAACTCCTTTTTGAATGCACCGATGGTTCATAATCGAATTTTAGCGGCAACACTTTTTCTTACTTTCCTTAAGTTCAGTATCTCCTGCATGAAGGGGGAACAGAGACTTAGAAGACTCTCAAGTCCGATGAGACTTTCGAGCGAAGTTGATTTCCTGGAGATGAGTCACAATAATAGTAGTAAGTTACTATAGTAGGAGTGGGAGTGGTAGCTTTTAAAAATGAATATTTTATTACACGCCCGATTCCTAGAAAACGTGGATTCGGTGGCCTGGGATGTTATGACCAATGACCGGCGCCAGCTCAAACTCCCTTATTAATATAAGGCGCTTCGGGCCTTTCGGCATTAGCCAACACAGTCGAACACACTGAAACACTGCTAATCCCTGCAGGTCTCCATTGCTAGAGATGTCTTGCACCAACGGCAGCGGTCATAGGCTTCCATTCGTTCGTGACGGCGCGTTCAATTACATTGCACATGTACGACTGCACTGAACAGCGGCGGGAGGTAAAGGATATGTAGGCTTATAATATGTGAGAGGGTCAGATATTTATAGCGAATGGTTAACTGCGCTATCTACCGACAAAAAAATTATGAACGCAAGGACCTTGTGAATGCGTTTGAAGCTTGTCAGCGCATTTGTTGCTAAAAGGAAATGGACACCCACCGATTGCCGCTGGTAACCAATTTGCGCTGCCATGGCAACGACGACACCAGATCCATTTACTATAGTCCCGTTCTGCTCGTAAGACTTTGTGAAGTCGAGAAATTGAACTTCTAATATCGAGCGGGGATTGAATCCGGCAACTCTAGCACGGCAGTCCAGTGAAGATGCATGTACCACTAGACCACACCGGCTTGACGGCAGGGAGAGGGTGTTTGGGGGAGATTAGAAGTTTGTTTTGGGTTTTTTTGTAGTTTAGGAAGAGTGTGTAGCACACATACAGTCAGGTTCTGTGTAAGAGAGCCGGCACAGAACCCCTCCCCCTTTTTTAGTCGCCTTTAACGGCAAGCGCGGGGAGCTCTGGGCTACAGGCCAATTCTTTGTTCCCCGGCCTGCAGGGGCAGGGGAGATTAAAAGGGACGTAGGGAGGAATTCCAAGCTAATCTGGATACTCTTGTTCCTTGATTTTAATTCAAATGTTATCCAATGCCCATTGGTTCGTTTTACTGATCACTCATTGCAATTACTGCAATAACGTCATTAAGGTTTACACGTATAATAAATCAGGGTCCAGTGATTCACCAGGGAATAATTGTTAGCAACAATAGTAATCAGTGTAGCCTAACGAAGATTTAAAATTAACATTTAAAACGCAGTTATTCGGCAGGCAACAAATAGGCTAGTTTCAAAACGTTAGATTGAAGTTTCAAACTTACTTCCCAGTATCTTGATCTTGTCTCGCGTGTTGGGGGCGAGAAACGGCTTGACTATACTCCAGAGGATCGGAAAGAGTTTAGGAACTATAGCAGAAAATAAAAATCGATGTTTAGATTGTAAATAAAAAAATAAAAAATTGTTGCGTTGATAAAAACACAAGAATCCTTGTGAAGTATGAAACATTGTCAAGCACACCGCGCTGCATGCTCACTTTGTACATACTTGGCTTGTGTAGAAACACATAACATCACGTGGATCCTGGATAGGTTATATCTACGTTTCTCACCGACGATGCCAAGGTACCCAGTGAGTCCGCGATGACTGTAGATTACAGTTCTTTTAGTTACAACAGCGAAGACACCATAAGTAAACTAATGTAGAAGAAAGCAGCGAACGACTTGAATCGTCCGTCGAATTAGGCACACTGTTGTTTCATATCAATGCACATGTTTTGTCGTCTAATTTGTTGATATGTTCTAGTTATCACACGGGTTAGTCGTTTTGCGCCCTGGTGGAGATTGCCGGAGCTGGTTTTTATGGCCGGATGCCCTTACTGACGCCAATTAACCAAATAATTATCTGGCACGGGGTTATCAGCTAGCGACACTGTTGTGTTTAACAGCCTTGCTTAAGTGCCGTTAGCGTCGTGGTTTCAAAGTTGTCGGCGCGGGGACTTGAACCCAGGTCTTTGAGACTCGCGTCCGACTCTCCAACCGCTACACCACAGCGAGACGCTGTAGAGTAGTGTAGGTAGTAGAGCTAAAAAATCCAGTGAAACAAAACCCATCGAAAACGAACTAAGTCCAATTTACATTTTACAATCATTCAACACCGTGTTCCAATAAAAATTGGAATAATAATAATAATAATAATAATGGGCTTAGAGCCCGATTAGCATCTAGTGATGTCATCGGGGATGAAAAACCCAAGACGAAGGGGTGGGAGGAAGGGTGCCGGATAGCAGGGTCAGATTTTTTCATGTGTCCGTCCTGGAAAAATAAATTTATGGTGGAAAAAAATGCGTTTTCAAACCAGAAAGCAACAGGGGCAATGTAGGACAAGAACGGAGTGTGAGAGGAAGTGAGTTCCAAATAGAGGGTGCAGCAAAGCTGAGCGAGCGACGGCCATTAGCTGAATGGATATCTGGTATAGTTTGCAGGTGCTTGGAACACTTGAAAGTTTCAGACCAATCTGATAATTTTTACTCGTTTTTACTCTTTGTTATGACAAAGTTTCAAGTTGAAACTTTGTCATAACTTGAGTAAAAATTATCAGATTGGTCTGGAATTTTTTACGCAACGACTCCAGCCATACTAGCATGAATTTTCTAATTTGTAGATAAACGTGAATAGTTCTTGTCAAAAATAGTTTGAAAAACAGTTCCGACAAAATCTAGTTTTCACATTAGTTGCTACATGTGTATACATGTAGCCTATTATGTTTCTACAGTCAAGTGACAAACAAGCAATCTAGAAATTCAGTCAGAACTGATGTTCAAAGTGTCCTCCTTGGCCTCCCTGTTGGCTTACACATGACAGAAGACATGTTCTATGCACTTGACTCTAAGATATGTAAGTTTAGACTGTAAACTGATATGAGTGTAGACTGTAATCTACACCTCTACTGGAGGAGCGCCTTTATCATGCAGGCGTTTGTGACGTTGATCACCCATCGACTCTTATGCTTGAAAAGTGGCATCTGTTTGATCACAAAATCATTACATGGATCAAGCAATCAAACTGCGGCCTTCCTGTCTTCCGTCATGTGTACACGAACAAGGAGCAAACGTTGAACATCAGCTGTGACTGAATTTCTGGACTGCTTCTTTGTCACTTCGCTGTAGGAGCATACTACATGAACGTAGCAAGTCGTAGCAACTAATGTAGAAACTTGATTTTATCGATAATATTTTTCAAACGTGCATAATTTTCACAAAATGACTCACATTTATTCACGAATTTGGAGGTTGTTGCTAGTATGGCTGCAGTTGTTCTGTATAAAATTTCAGACCAATCGATAACTTGTGACCGAGTTATGACTTCAAAATTCTCCACCTTCGACGATCTTCAGCCCTCTCTTCATCGCTGCATACGATTCCTTCTCCAGCAGATCGTCTATTATTCCGATACGTGGCCTTCCCGTTCATCTCCTCCCCTCCATTCTTTCCTCCATCATATCTCCCAACAATGCCTCTCCTCTCATTTAATGTCCAATCCAGTGTTTCTTTCTTCTGACTATCACTTACACACACTATCACATCGGGTTATGACAACGTTCCAGTTTAAAATCGGAACACGATGTAAACATCCGCTGCTTTCTGTCGTAATTCCATGCAGGCTCACGTCATCTGACTGATATTTAGAAAATTAGTCAATGATAAGGATGACCGTTAACGATGTAGGCAACGTGGAGGGCCTCCGGGTAGTTGGCTTCAGCCATTGTCAGCGTTTCAGTGTATGCGTCGATGGCTGCAAAAACACACCGACAGATTCATAAAGAAGAGACAAGTATTGATATAAACTGGGAATATAAGCAGACTGCAGTCCATACAACATTTACACGCCTCCGAGGGCCTATCTTAATTGTAGCCTATATATTAGAGACTGCCTTCTCTAATTTTGTTAATTTGTTATATTGCAATTTTCCGCACCTAGGATTCAAGCACAAGATGCTTTTATCATCAAAATCCATTTGCATAAAAAGTATCTGCGTTAAAAATTGATTGCAGAACACAAAATTTCAGGTTTAAAGTTTAAGTCTCTATACACATGCAGATCTTACAGCAACTTAAGTTTAGCTTGGGTCTTAAGAAAAGCATATCAAGTGGAACTTAAACTCACCGTAGGTTATTGTACAGATTTGGCAGACATGGAAATGGTATTAATCATGACTTAACTGGTTCCTATATTTTGTAAATAAGAATGTACATTCACATACATGTACATGCAGCCTACATGTATTTTAATGCATGTACACGTATAGAGATGTTAGATGTGAGACCCAACACACCTGGCTTCCATATATGTCTTCTCCCGATCCCGTCCAAATCCACGATAGCCACAGCTTTGCTAATTGATCGGCCGAACTGAAACAATAACTACCGATCGTCAATTTGTCTCGTCTGCTAATTAATTCAGAGCCTCTAGTATTATAGGGTGGTTACAGAGTTTCTTGACTCTCATAACAACTCCCTCCCCTCAGGAACACCATTATCAACGTGCAAATGTAATGATTTTTAGCAATCGAGGCTATCAGCCACTACACCACAGCGTGGTGTAGTGGTTAAAGCGTCGGACTTCGAGTTCAGAGGATAAGGGTTTAAGTCCCGCGCCGTCAACTATGAAACCATAGGCTACAGGCCCTTCAGCAAGGCTGTTAAACACATAAGTGTCGCTAGCTGCAAACCCCGTGCCAGATAATTATGTATTTGGTTGGCGTCAGGAAGGGCATCCGGCATCGTAAAACCAAGCTCCAGCAGTCCTGATCATGGCGGGTAAAAACGTATACACCTGTGTGAAAATATGGACATTGACAGATTACACTATAAAAATGAGGTTAGTTTTTAGTTAGTTTTTATCAATCGACGATTTATAAAACAGACAATTTATTACGTTACAGTCATTAAACGGACACATGATTTTTAAAATGTCAGGTTTTTCGAGACTGCTTGCAATCCCCCGGTCCGCTATCTGTCTTGTAGCCATTGAATTGAACTAAAAACATCACTTACGATTGCGTGGAAAATGATTCAAATCGGTCCAAAAATTAAATAGTAATGAACCGTTTGGACTGTTAAGAATGTCAATGAAAGCTGGCGGTAAACAGCTGGTAGTAAATGATTTACTTGATTTGATACCTCGGCGAGAATAAATATTAATAATATTTTGTTTATATGTAATAGTAATAATAATGATAACGCGCCAACATCCCGACCGTCAAGGTTCGTCTGGTGTTTCTAGGACTGACGGCAAGAGGCCGGTTGGTTAACTTTTATCCAGTTGCAAGGAGGAAAATGCCTGACGTGCGACGTCACGGTGGTGGACACACTTGCCAAGTCGCACAGTCTGCAGCTGACTTCCAGGACACAATGCGGGGTCGCAGAAAACGCCGCCTCTGCGAAAGAGTTGAAGTACATGTACGCACCGATCATGCGCTCATATGCTTCCGCACCTGTTGTTTTCGAGACACTGGGAGCCATCAATTCGTATGGAGTGTCCTTGCTCAATGAATTATGTCGCAGGACTCCGCCCTTCTACTGGCTTCTACAGATCGCCCTTTCTACTGGCGACCCTCGTGAGCGATCCTATCTTTATCAGCTACGGTCTGTGAGTGACACTTCAACGTTTCAATGTTGTCTCGTTCCGCGGCACTTGTATCTACACTTCCGATTCAGAGTCCTAGGTTTTCCAGACGGAAATGTTTTTATCACAGGCCTAACCTTTGCCTGCCTGCTTATAGCGACTAGAAATGAAGAATAAGGTTTAAGAAAAAAAAGATATAAACGAAGATCATTGTCATCGTTTTTGGCGTCCACTCTAATGCGTTACAAGCAAGCCTGTGCAAACGTTGTCCATGCATGTCTACACAGGTTAGTCGTTACTGAGGTGGGTTTTTATGGCCGTATGCCCTTCCTGTCGCCAAGCAGAATAATAAATTACCCTAGACGATGATTATCGGCTGGCGACACTTGCGTGTTTAACGACTTTTTCTGAAGGGGCTGTGGTTTCATAGTTGTCGGGCGAACTTGCACCTACGTCTCTGGATTCCTAGTCCGACGCCTTAACCACTAAACGACAGCAGCGCCTCGCTGTGGAGTGTGGCAATGATGGATGAATTGCTGAAAATAATTAATGTAAATCAGATCTATGGATAAAGATCAAAATATTGGTCTAGAATTCCATATAGGCCTCTGTCACATCATTGAGGCTGTAGCTGAGGCTACGCAGTAGTCCTACGCAATGTTGCGCCGGTGTCACTGATGTGGCATGGGTATATTTGAAACTAAAACCATGAAAGCTTATTTGCCTGTTTATGTATATAAGTAAATGACCTCTCTTCAGGAAAAATTTGACACTGTCGTCCAATCAATCTTACAGTCTATCTTATCGTCTAGTGAATATTAATGATGCCGGTGTCAACACCGGCCATGCATAGGTACATGTACGTTTATCACGGTCTATGCCAACAATATAAACTTAATTTTATTAATCTTGAAACTGACAGGACAATCTAAAATTCGGACACGCGCTAGGCGATAATTATTATCTGTGAGTATTGTCTTAAAGTGGCTTGTACTTCAAACTATTTGGGTCTTACCTGTTCGCTTTGTTGTGGCAAGAGTTTCTGATAAAGCGTTTCAATCGCACGAATCCGGTACTTCGTTAAATCCTTTTTCGGTATTGAAAACATCACACCTACATGTCATGCACAAACAAAGTTTTGGCAAAGTTCTTAGCGGAATCTCATATCGCCATAGTAAGCCCAACAACTTGTAAGTTTGTAACCAATCAAGATTAAACGTTACTATTGCACCTATGCTGCGTTGCTGCAATAGTCAATTTTTTACGTGGCGCTGGTGTGAGATAACGCAATATTATGGGTCAAAATTACTGGCCATGTTAAATCATTCACGTTATTTAGTATACGTCGGTTCTAGCATTAACATAAATGCTAGAACCGACGTATACTGAATAACGTGAATATAACGTAAGATATTTTGCTCTGTCAAACAGAATTAATAATGTTACGCTGCTCTAAATAACAAGCTATTATGTACACTTATTTTGCATAATTATAAATTATGCAAAGTAGATGGTATGGCACAGTGAATATTTAGCTCATGGCTAATGTAGAATAATTCATCATCACGATTTACGTTTCAGGCCCACTTTTCCGTGCTATAGCACAGGTTGGAAGTTTCCCAGTGGCACGACGAGACTCCTCCACAACTCCCGATTCCTTGCTATGTCTGTACTCATGCAACGTTCCTTCATATCATTCACCTTCCATGTTTTCTTCCCCCTCCCCGTCCCAACCTTGCTTCCACAACAATAAGCTACATGCTGATACCTAATCTTCCTCATTCATCCGTTCCACATGCCCAAACCATCTCAGTCATTCCCTTCTCATCACATCCGTTACGCATACGACACCACGCCTTTTTCTCAAATCTTTGTTTCGACACTTGCTCTTTAACGACACTCTACACATCCATCTCACCATCATTCTTTCTGTCCTCTCTAATCTTTGCACATCCTCCACCTTCCCACGACGATAATAATAATAATAATAATGTTGCCCTCGATACTGCGTTCCGTCGTTTCCTTTCTCTATGATGCGTCCTCGGCGGCACTTTCCATTACATGAGCGGTTGTGGGGAGATATGACGCAGCCAGTGTGTCAGCTACGGTCACGTCCCAGATGAGATTCTTGCCCCCATGCCAAGGAATGAGAGTGAGCCCGTCGGGGCGCTTTCATCTGCTCTGCTGAGTCCTAAAGGTTCTTTCATTGACGGAATACTCGCGCGAGATAGAGCGCGCCATATGAGGTCGTTGATCATATGGTGTCGGGCCATGCGACCTGAGCTTAGCTTGCAGGCAAGGCCATGCGTGCCGCGCAATTAATAATAATAATATTGGGCTTATAGTCCGTTTCGACGTCGAAAGACGTCATCGGGGACCTCCCCTCGTCATGGGCACCAGGCAGGTGTAATTTACGAAACCCAGACGAAGAGGAAAGGAGTAAGTGGCAAAAAGACAGAGTCAGTTATTCAATCTATACATCTAGGGGGAGAAAAGATGCTTTTTCAGACCAGAAAGAAATAAAGTGAGGCTTGAACAGGAACGAAGTTGTAGGTGCAGCAAAACTAAAAACGAAAACTAAAACTACAAACAATTTCTCTTTCTCACACAATCTCTTTTTCACTTTACTGCCGAGCCATTTAATCAACATTCAACAGCTCCTTTCTCTTGCTAAAAGCATCCTTTGTCATTCCTATCCTCGTCCTGATTTCTGCTTCACATCTCACATCCTCCGTACTTCACGCTCCAAGATATTTGAATTTGTTGACCTGCTCAACTTTCTTCCCGTCTATGACATTCAGACCCAGCACCAATACAAACATCTAACCACTGTTGACACGGATATGGCGCTACAGGCTTGCCTGCAGCGCATTAGAGCTCTTCCTCAAGCGTACGCAGTAAACGGACTCAGTCACTCATCTACTCTATAATCAGAATCTTATGATTATTCTGTCAAATACATGTACTTTAAAGTTTATTGCAATGTCGTGTCGTCAACCATCGTGTGATTCGTTCCACTTACCCTTGAGGTCGACCCGACTGACGAGTTCGTACCAGATGGGATGTCCGCGCTTGTCGTGACCAAGGAAGCCGCCCGGCAGGTAGGCGAGACAGACCTCGGGCACGTCCCAGCTGCTGAGTATGTCGTCAGCGCCAGACTTTCTTCTCCACTCCATGCTCTGACATAGAGGCAACCAGCTATATTCACATCTCTCCAAGTTCAGTTGTACCCTAACCATAGCGTTAAAATACTGTTCACATGGTAGAATGTGTAAAAACCCAACACGCAGCTAAAGAGCGTTCAGAACTTCAGAGAATGTGTTTTGGCTGAGAGGTTTTGATAACGTACAAAGCCTATGCCTCTATACATGGTGGGAAAAAAAGCGACACCATGGGTGTTTTATGCATAATTCTAATTAATACAATTCATATCCTGCAATGGTAAAACTTTTCGTACATAATTAGCCGTCTATTGCCAATATTTTCACCAAGTTTGACTGAATTCGGTGGATTCGTTTCGAAGTTATGAGCTCTAGAAATTGACTACCCCACCGCTTTGTGCACAAATTGTAGTGTTGCTGTGCAGCAAAATACTAATACTAATGATTTTAGCTAGGTAGCGATTCTTATTTAAACAGCATGGATTAATATATTGTTGTTTGGGCTACTTTGACTTCAGAAACATTGCAAAAAAATTACAAATTGACCCCTTCGCACGATACAAAGGCCAAAAAGTCTGTTAATATAATATAGCAGTCGTCAATTCATTGCTAAGACACTGACTAGTCCACTTTGAACTATTATATTAAATAACGCTAAATTTGGCATAAACCTTACCAATTTAAAATGATTTATGTGATTATTTATGTGTGTAAAATTGAGTCATCACAAGCAAAAATTTGAGTTAAGAATTCATAGAATCGAAAAATTGTATAATTTTTCAGCAAAAATTTAAAACCAGTCAATTTCTAAAACCCACATCGTTGGAACAGTAGAACTATTCAAAGAAATTTCAAGAATCTAGACAGAAAGGTTGGTATTAGATTAAGTTGGTATTCGATTTGTCTGTGCATAAGTTGGCCATCATAGGATGTCGATTTCTTTAGTCATATAATTATGAAAAATCCCAGAAGGGTTGTTACTTTTGGCCCACCCTCTAAATATACACCGTGAGTCTAAAAAAGTGGCATCAAACATATAGCTGCAACTTTGTGAAACATTCACCAATTACACGAATTATTACACCAATAGAAAGGGAACTATATTTTAAACAAAATGCATCTAGGCCTACTGATTACCAAAACACCATAATGAAAATATTATGGCTGCAATACACTGACAAATTTGATGGATTAAGATCATCTTTTTCCTAATACAAAGCTACATGGAAATTTATTTCAGCTTTTGACAAGTTGCATGCATTTAACTGATATTTTCAATAAATATAAATGAAACATGTGACGGTGCCAAATGTTACAAATATCGGTCATTCACATGCACACCAGCACGAAGTCCTCTGTAAATTCTGTAATGTTTAAGAAACGGGGTGCTGCATATCATGTTCTGCAGTGCTTCTGAATAACATTAACTTCGTCACTGAGTCAATGGACAACTTGGTCAAGCTTGGACGATTGATTGTAGGCTAAACCTATAACGATCTCACTTTCCAAATTTCTGAGTTAAAATTTAATGTTGCGAGTCACCCACATAGCCTAATTCTCCTGTCTCGGCAACTGCTGCTGTCACATAAAGACGAACTTGTGAAATCATACTGCTATACGATACGCAAGTGACGATTTTGAACCTTTACTCAACTTTCTCACGGTTTAGCGGCAATTAGTATTACGATGTTTTGATTTACAGTATAACATATGCAGTTAGTTGAAATTTTGTCCTCTTTCTAGTCGAGAAAAATCTGTCAATCAATCAATCAATATCACATTTGGATGGATTCAATTAATTTCAAACAACAATAATTTCAAAGGCCTGTTTGTAGTCTATAGAATAGAATGACTGCATTTAGTTTTAAGCAACGAAACAACGTACATGTAGTTTGCCGCGATGTCTAATTAGTCAAAACTGTAACGTTTTCTGATAATATAATGTTTTCTGACAATGTATATATATATATATATATATATATATGTATTTTCAAATTTGTTAAATTTTGTCAAAATTGTTAAATTTAGCTTTAACAGAATAAAAGTTATCTAGCGGCTGTGTGAAATATTTGTCAAAAATGTCTGAAAATTCCTTTCTACCAAATTTAATACATCATCAGGTAATCACAATAAAACATATAAGAAATAAAACCTATGCAATACAGATAAAAATATTGTTACCATAAAAGAACTACCAAATCAACCAACCAACCAACCGACCGACCGACCGACCGACCGACCGACCGACCGACCGACCGACCGACCGACCGACCCACCGACCGACCGACCAACCGACCAACCAACCAAATAAACTACCAACCTTCTACCAAATCAATCAAATAGTTGCAATAACAAACAAATATTCCTATTGCAGGTCAGTCCTTTTGAAATTTTGGTTTCCCAGATCAATTGTGCTGATTCGTGCACATTGAGGGCAAACAGCCTGAATAGTCATGGCCAAGCTGAACAGTTTGTTTTTCTCTGGCTTTAAAAATTCAGCAGAAAACTGTTGTATAAAAATAATTCAGTGTATTATGGTCTGAAGATATTTAATGCTTCTTGGCCGTGCCACAGGAACGAGACAAAAAGCCATCTATTTAAGATAAAAATAAACGGCGAGATGAACGCAAACCAATTTTTTCAAATATTCCATGAAATGCTAGATAAAATGTTTGCTTGGCAGTTACAAATTTTAAATCTTACCCATCTGTACTATCATGTCTAAATATTTAATATTATGCTAGCAATATCTTAAAACAAATGCATATATAATTCAGCAATTAAAAACATTTATGCTTCATTGACTATGGCTTACGTCCGTGTACATTTTCTCCGCCTTTTTCAGATCCCAATCGCGTGCTGCAAACAATGCGTAATAAATCAGACCTTAAATTTATGAAATAATTTATGTCACATAACTTTTTTTTCTTTTTTCTTGTTTAGTAGATGTATTCTGAGCTATACACGTTTTGTAAATATTAGGCTACGGAGGTCTAGGGGGGCCAATGGAGCACCTTTACATGAATTGCGATAACTTTTTCAGCTCACTATGCTTCCAATTTGGTCTCGGCGTTACAAAATTTGCAATACAATATTTTTACAAAATATCTTTATGACAATATATCTTTATTTTCACACAAGTGTAGACACAACAACAGCTTACAAGAGAAAACAAGGAAACGCAGGCAAACAAACAAAATATTATTATACAGTATATATATTTATTTTCACACACGTGTTGACACAACAATAGCTTACAAGACAAACAAAGAAATGCAGGTTAGTTTATACACTCTCGATGCAAGTTATCGTGCACACTAAAGGTGCAAAGAGTGAGAAGCATCAAAAAGCAATGCGTTGTCAAAAGAACCCTCATGTCGCACTTCGATAGCAGCTGCGAAAAGCCATATTTGCACACGGAGGCGAAAATTCATCGTTATTGTTGTTATTGTGAATTAAATTTACAATTGAATTTCTAAGCGTAGTATGACAGTTAAGTTTACAGACATTTACTAGCAAGTTCAAGTATCAATAATTCATATAGTATTGACGTTAGGCCTACCCAATGTTCTATTTTCAAACATTTTTTTAAAAAGAAAAAACGTGTTTGAGGGTGTAACTTAGGGTTACATGAAAATCGTTTAATAGCTTAAAGAAGCTATTAAAGGATTTTCATGTAACCAGAGAAAGCGGTTTGAACAAAATTGAGAGGGCTGAAAAAGTAATTGTAAACTATTGATCCACGATGCCGCTGCAAGAAACAAACGGTCGACCAATTATTACGGGAACATCCGGATTTTAAAGTTATCAATTGACGAATTGTGAAAAAATGCACCGGGAGCCTCTGCGCCTCTTTCTATAACTAATAACTTGGCTTTCTCCTCGCATCCTTTATGTAGAAAAACTACGGCAACACACTAAATTTCTAATTATTTCCTTAGTGAATGAAGTATTTAGAAGCACAACCGCTTAAAAAAACATTTTAAAGGGCGGGGTGCCCAAATGAACACTCCCACACGAATCTCGAGCGATTGCTTTTTTTTATACTTATCCGATCTAAGCAACATTTTTTGCAGAGGCTGTTTTTCGCCATTTATTCAAGCTACAAAAGGGCCATATGCTTTCATAAATGTTTACTGCAGTGGTTAACAGAAAAAATCCTTTTTTATGTGAGAAGTGCAGATTCATCCGAAGGCGATACAGTAACTTAGCGAATACCGAAAGAACTAAGTGTTTTTTCATATATAAACTACATTCTAGTATCTAATTTCTCGGCGGTGCATTACCGAAAAATGTGTCAATGTTATGGCGGTTAGCGTGCATTTATAAAAATGAGCTATATCTGGGCTAAAATTGCAAAATTTGCATTCAGCTATGCTTATATAGCGGCTGGCGTGCACGCCGCTTATGCACGGGTACTGAGCTACCGCCTAGGTTTCTTTGAATTTTCTACTAGGTTTAATTTGGCACGCTATAATTAAGCCTATGTTACCAATCTTGAACCTCAATGAATTTCTCTAACCAGGATCTTAAATAAAAACTGTAGGGCCAGGCCAAACTGGCTCAAAGATTTAAAAACCATTCGAAATATTAACGACCACAAGTGTAGGCTTACAATATTATATAAAAATTTAATGATACCTGTATAAGAAAAGTAACAACAACTAATGTACAATTGATAAATTGATTAACAAGTTGTTTTCTACATCAAAATATAAAGTAAAAAGACATCGAGTTAATGAATTAATCCGCTAGGAAGACCCCTAAGGTAGAATTACATTACGTCATCAGAAGCGGGATCAGGCCGTCTACCGGTAAAATTCTTCAGCGAATCCACCCTGACGACCCAATGTATCGTTTTGAGTCGTCGCTGAAGACACTGATCACGGTCGCTGACCGGTCGTCGCTGAAGACACGTCTTCACGCAAGCGATGGTTATATCGTGGTTATATGCTATTTGCGTGGTGGTTCATTCGACGACGGCCTGATCCCTGCCGGATGACCCAATGTAACTCGCACGCGTCGTCAGCGACGCCGGTGTCGACACCGGTCTTCACTGAAGATGCGTTATCAGGCGCTTTATAGGTAGACGGTCTGATGACCCAATTAACGTAACTCGAGCATTAGCGTTCCTTTACACGCTGCATATTTGCATGAGATTTTACATGTCATTTTATATGCAACGGTGTTAAGGCGGACGAACGACCGTTGTCATGACAACGATCTCTTTTACTGGGTTTCATGAACGGCTTGTTTCTTAATTAACTGGGTTTCATGCATGGCTTGCATGAAACCCAGTTAAGCACATTTTACATTGTAATTTTCTTAACATGATTGCATGTAAAAGTACATGTAAAATTACATGTAAAACTTCATGCAAAACATGCAGCGTTTAAAGGAACGCTTAGGCCTATTCCTCTCGCATCAGATTCTGTTCTTCACCTAAAACCCAAATCCTCCAAAAGAAACTAATTACTTCGTCGGAGGCGACGAGCATTTCATTTATATTTTTTGTCTCCTGCTTCGCGTTAAAAGTTTAAGTTTAATGATTAAATCAGGTCCACAATTGATAGGCTTATTGAGAGCATTTGAGTTCTATTACAATGATTGGAGGCCTAGTAGGCTAATTATTATTATTATTATTATTGTACACATCTAACGTAAAATAGAAAGCTTCGCACCGATTAGCCACCTCACGAGATAGTCGTCTTCTTGCAGAGGATCCAGCTCATTCTTCACTTTTGTTTTGAACTAAAAGCAAATTTAAACATAAATTTCATATTATTTTACGATTTGATCTAGTATGTTTGATGCTAAAATCACGTTGGCTACTCACGAACAAAGAATTGGCTTGCAGCCCAGAGCTTCCTGAGCCAGTCGTTAAAAGAAGGAGAAGCGGTTCTGTGCCGGCTAAAATACAAGACAAGCCAGGCCGATATACATGTGTTGGCCTAAAATGTACATGTAGTGGCGTAGACTGCCCCTCAAAACGGAGGGGGGGGGGCGACTTTCAAGAAAATGGCAAAGTATGTTTGAAGAGGCAAAATACGTGTGTAACAAAGCTCAAATGCTCGCGCACAATTTGCCTGCCCGTAATTTTCCCTCGCGCACTATTTGCCTGGGGCGTACAATTTGCTCGCATGCACAATATGCGCGTGCGCGAAGTGCAGCATTTAATATAGCACAATCTAAACAAAAAGTTCTTATATGTACATATACGTTCTAAATGATGCTGTGGCAATTCAAACGATCTGAAACGATCTGAAACGATCTAAAACGATCTGCAACGATCTGCACCGATCTGAAACGATCTGCTACGATCTGAAACGATCTGCTATGATCTGAAAGGATCCGAAACGATCTGCTACGATGTAAAACAATCTGAAGCCATCTGTAACGATCTGCAACAATCTGCAATGATCTGAAACAATCTGCAACGATCTGCTACGATCTGAAACGATCTGAAGCCATCTGTAACGATCTGGAACGATCTGCAACTATTTGAGACGATCTGCAACGATCTGAAACGATCTGCAGCGATCTGATACGATCTGAAACGATTTGCAGCGATCTGCTACGATCTAAAACGATCTGAAACTATTCAACGATCCAAATCAACCTGCTTTAAGCCCACATGTTAACGAAAATGAAAAATTGTTCTAAAAATCTATTATTGGGAGAAGACTAGATAATAGGCTGCTCGAGCTTTTATATGCCAGTGAGGAAAACTATGCACAGCGTACAGCACAGCATTTAACATTGTATGGAGGAGAAAGGGCAGACTCAGGGGGGGGGCAAATAATGTATTTGACAGGGCATTTTAGCCCCCTTTGGCCCCCCACTTTTTCAAACGGGGGGGGGGGGGGGGTGAGGGGGGGCTAAAATTCCCCATTGCCCCCCCGACGCGACGCCACTGTGTAGGCCTACATGTATAATTGTGTAACGTACCTCTTCCAGAAGAGACCGCTGTTTGGGCGTCAACGGTTCGCTCTCTCCACACGACATACCTGCCACTGGTGACTTTGATAACCAGCCTATAATAATTGGCGACACTACAACAATGATTATTATTGGCTAATATGAGTGCACTCTGCAGGAATCGATTGTGGTTTTGACTGGTTTGCCTAAGTCTCAACTTCGCCTATCTGCGAACTCAATTATACATTATAATAGACCGATCACGTGCAGTCAAATAATATTGATTTTAAGTGATACCACTAAACTATAATAAATAAACCTCGTTCATAAAATATGCGGGGTTTTCTCTTAAGTGCAATAAAATCATTCTGACAATCAACTTATTATTCAAGCTCTATAAGCGTTGTCAATCAAATTTTAACCACAATTAACTTCGATGACTTTATGTTTCAACAAATTTTCGTTGAATTTCATCAAGCGGTAAAAAAGATACGAGTAGTCAATATTGTCTTACACAGTGGCGTCGCTTCTGCAGGACGCGAGGTCCCCTTCACGGTGCTCGAGTCAGGCGAGCTGGTTGGTTTCTGTAGACATGTTCTCTACCAGTTTCATGCTACCCTGTATATATTGTAAGTCATAACTCTGAATTAACTTTGAGCCTGACTGTTCCACTTAAACCCTGTTGTCATTTATGCATTGTACATTTGTATATAAATTTTTAGTTTATATCTTACAGTCGGTGTCCTAACTGAGCACTCATTTGCTAAATAGTAATTGGGGAAGTTGGTTCATAAAACAAACAGTAGTAGGCCTAACAGAGTCAAGCAATTAGCCCCTGACCCAAAAAGGATTCCGCAGGTGAACTACCAACCTTTCAAGACAAAATTAGGATTGGGAAGGGAGCGCAGACAAGCTCTAAGCCGTCCATAATAACCTATTTGTCACATTGTGGCGCAACTGGGTTAGCCTTACATTTTAGGTCTTACATTGGGTTTAGGCTCATCACAACAAATCATTCCTATCGATGCGCTTGGCTTGCTTACAAATCACGCTCAGCACAGATGGTCAGCGCTTGCTCACTTTACAGCTCCGCTTGGCTGGCGTTGGCAGCACACAGTAAGCGCTTGCGCACTCTAACTCGGCCTTGCTAACCTTAATGCAGCCACAACTCAAACAGTTTAAAAGTTTTATCTATGCGACGATTCGAAATTTTGCACACTTATATTTTTTATTTCTGGTGCAGTCGCAGTCGACCAAAGTCACGAAACGACGAAACGAGCGGCGACGATATGAGTTGATACCAAATTACCAATGGTGATGGTTGTCATGTAGAATAATGTAGAATAAAATTTTACATGATTTTAACGTAATTTTTTTGAAGTATTGAAGGAGTCCGGAGTTTAGGACTCGTAGTGTGTTCTTCATATTGTGTATGTTTGACTATTCAATCTTAGCAATAAAGTGAAAATGAGGCGAAAAGTTGCATAAAAAGTAAATTTCAAAGTGCAGAATAATGAGTACGGTAAAATGCCCACGAAGACCGACTGGTTATGTATTCAAATAATTGATTTATAGCACGAAGATCAGTCAATAAAACCTTAAAAATGCACTGAACTTGCATTGAAATGCTAAATTAAAATAAGCCTACTGTCAAGTTCAGTGTTGCTAATTTTTAGAGTTCAAGCGTGCAATCGGGGTGTCGGTGTCGGCCCAATTCGTCTAAAACCGATTCGTCTAATGGCGTTTGAGGCGGAATCGTCCAATGAGACATTTCATAGTTATTAAAGAGAAGGATCTTGTTATGATTAAGGAAGAAAAGGATACTAACTACTAACCTTCATTTTATTGTGTAATCTGTTAATGTCCATGTTTTCACACAGGTTTACGCGTTTTCGCCGGCCCCGATTAGGACTGCTGGAGCTCGGTTTTTACGGCCGGATGCCCTTCCTGACGCCAACCAAATAAACAATTGTCTGGCACGGGGTTAGCAGCTAGTGACATGTGTCTTTAACAGCCTTGCTGAAGGGCCTGTAACACATGGTTTCATAGTTGCCGGCGCGGGAACTTGAACCCTGGTCGAAAAGGAAAGAAAAGGAAGAACCCTGGAAAAAAAGGACCTTGGGGTGATTTGTGATGACACGTTGAAGGTAGGCAACCACTGTCTAAGGTCAGCAAAAACAGCAATCAAATTTTGTGTATGTTAAAAGATACATTTGCATGCAAAAATAGAACTATTGTGTTAAATCTGTATAAATCTTTAGTGTGAGCTCATTTGGAGTACTGCATACAGGCTTGGAGGCCTCATTAAAAAGGACATGGAAGTATTGAAAAAGGTACAGAGAAGGGCTACTAGGATGACTACTGGATGTGGAGATTTTCACTATGAATGAAGGCTGAAATTTGAGGAGTTAACTACATTAGAAACAAAAAGGGAGAGAGCAGATATGTTGGAGGTGTACAAAATTGTGAATGAGTTGGAAGGAGTTGACGAGAAGGAGTGTTTCACTAGAGATGAAAGAAGGGTGAGGGGACATAGATTTAAATTGTATATCAAAGGAGTTTAATTTGATATTGCCAGATTTGTATAGTTTTGGGAATAGAGTTTGTATTCCATGGAACAATTCGCTGCATGCTCTTGTTGATGCCCTGGATGTCAACATGTTTAAAGGTGGAATGGACCAGAGTAGCATTTGGGGATTGAAATTAGCTTAATGAGCTTTTTCACCAGTAGGCCGTTGGTAGGAGTTTGCCCACCCGTCCAACTTGCATCAAGTATCAAGTATCAAGATGAGCCGTTTCGTCTTAGAACACAAGTTTGGGGCAGAACCGTCTAAACCCGATTTGACTAACGATGTTGGAACTGAATCGCCTAATTTTTCATTAGGCAATTCGGTGCCAACATCATTAGTCGAATCGGGTTTAG